>JAXGGA010002435.1:0-122583 GCA_038373865.1 Uloborus plumipes | reverse complement strand
TGGAACAATAAGTGATATTTATTTCAAAATAAATAAGCAAAATTTAGAGCGAGGACGGCGTCGGCTCAGTAAGAAGTAGGACCACCGCGGACAGCGATGCACGCAGAAACACGTCTAGGCATGGAGTCAATAAGCCTGCGGATGGTGTCCTGAGGGATGGCACTACATTCCCTTTCAACCATTTGCCACAGTTCGTCCTCTGAACGAGGCAGTGGCAGGTTCTGCAAACGGCGTCCAATCACGTCCCACACATGTTCGATTGGTGACAAGTCAGGAGAGTATGGTGGCCAGGAAAGCATCTGCACACCTCGTAGAGCATGTTGGCTGATTCGAGCACTGTGAGGCCGGGCGTTATCCTGTTGAAAAATTGCATTTGGCAGACCCTGAAGGTAGGAGATTGCCACTGGCCGCAGTACATTATCTACATATCGTTGGGCCGTCATAGTGCCCCGAATACGAACTAGAGATGATACGGAATTGTATGCAATAGCGCCCCAAACCATTATGCCACGTTGTCGCGCTGTGGGGCCTTCCACAGTTACTGCCGGATTCGATCTTTCTCCACGTCGACGCCACACTCGTATGCGATGACTATCGCTGGACAAACAGAAGCGGGATTCATCTGAGAACACTACGGTTTGCCATTCTGCCATCCACGTCGCTCTGGTCCGGCACCATTCCAAACGTTGGAGTCTGTGCTGTGAGGTAAATGGCAGTCTTCTTAGCGGGCGCCGTGATTGCAGGCCACGTGCAACCAGTCGACGGGAAATGGTTCTGGTCGACACAGGAACATCCAGGGTACCTTGCACGTGCTGCAGAATCGACGTACAAGTGACTTGCGGGTCCGCCACAGCTTGTCGGTAAATCCGTCGATCCAAGCGGTCTGACGTCACTCTGGCTGCACCTGCACCCCTCAATGTGGCTACATTTCCTCTTTCCAACCATCTCTGACACAGCCGATGCACAGTGCTTGCATCCATGTGGGTATCAGCTGCAATTTGACGTATGGACCAACCTCCCCTTCTCAGTCCGATCACCATACCCTTTGTAAAGTCGTCTATATGCTGGAAGTGTCTTCGTTGAGGACGGCGCCGGCGTGGCATTTCCTCCTATCACACGTATCCTTCGAGACAAAAACCAAATTTCTCCGATAATTAGTCTGGCAGAGAAACCAACATGAACATAGCCCACTTTTCAACTTTATTCTCTTATATCTTGCTTCACGTGCGTCGGAGAGCTGCGCATTTCATATCATTTGCATAACTCAGTGACGTGCGTCTACGGTAAAATTGGCATGAATTTCTGACCACTCCTTCTTGGTGTTGCATTTTCAATGTCGAGCAGTGTATTATCTGAAGCTTGTAAGGAAATAATGAACTTGGGTTACAGAAACTTCTTATTTACTTCTGCTACAGATTTAATGGATTAACTGCTATTGAAATAATGGATGCATTTGGGAAGTTTTAAAAAGAAACGTGTTCAATAAAAAAGAGTAAAAATAATAATACAAAACGTGCACATTCAAAAGAAACTTGCTCAAGCCACTAAATACGGCAAGAGAATTATTTCTACCGCAAAGAATTCAAAATGAATTCGTTTTAGTTACCGAGATTTAGAAGACTTTAAACGAGCGTAAGAAACTTTATAAACATTTGATTTTCACATATTGATAAACTAACTGCAAAGCATTAAAATACTTTTGAATATACAAGTTAAATAGTTTTGCATTTATTTACGTTATTGTTACCCGGAATAAAGTAGTGAAATTTTATGAAATACATTAAGAAAAAAATCGTCTTGATAATAAAATTAATTCACTGTCTTAAGTATGTCACGTAATATATCTATGGAAAGCTCTATTTTTCCTTTACAACGGTTTTTAAATTTGAATTATACTATAATTAGGAAAGAAATTACAATAATTTGCATATAAAAACTTTTTTTTTGGGGGGGGGGGGGGGTTCTCGAAAAGTTTTTTAACAGCTCTGTGTATTTCGTACAATTTTTAAAGTAGAAATCTAAAATTGGCAGGATTGCTTATCTTGTCATATGTGTCCTCCACACCAAATTATTAAAATTGGAAATAGTGAGGTCAAAAACTTTTCATCGGGAAAGATATAACAAAGAGACAGATGTCTTATTGATTTTTTTTTTATTTATTTTTTTTAATATTATTACGTTGGACTCTTCTACTGTTACTCTTCGTTACTCTTACTCTTCGACTATAATATGCAAAAAAAAGTATAAGAGGAAGAAAGAAAGATACAAAAGAGGTCCTCCTAAGAGAAATGTCATGAGCAAAAAGGTGAGTTGAGATTCGCATAGCTCAGGTCACATACGAAAACATTACACATTTGTAAAGTTATTAACTTTGAACATGACGATATCATTCGTGCTTGCGTGATATGCAAATAAAGTCTATAAACCAGAAAACGCTTTCGTGAATTACATCATAGAAGCTCACTTCAACTATGATACCACGCAAAGAGCACCGAAGGCAGCAACGACGATGACAGATAGTTCAGGAACACGCCATTTTTTAAGTAATAAAGATGGACGACCATCCGACAAGAAATCCAGTTTTTAAGCCACTTTTTTTCATAGCTCCCGACTTTTCCACGCTCGAGTTTTCTTTTTCCATGAAAGTTTTAAGCGTGTTTTCTACGGTATCTTAAGAGGCGATAAGAAGAGTGACGACTTTGACGACATTTTCCCGAGAGATAAAAGACGACGAAGTTTGTTGGAAAAGGTGTTCTCTTCGGATATTTTAAGAGATGTTGGAGTTGTTTATGTTGTTTTTATAATGCAGTCAATCGTTGAAAGATATAATAGGAGAAATTTGATTACACTAATCAACACTTTGAAGATTCTCTTTTACTCCTTCATCATTGTTACAATGCATCGATTCATTTAATTTCAGTTCATCCAGTTATTTTATTTTTATTCATTGTACATATTTTTTTAAATATTAGCTCTATTAACTTTAATAGTAAATGTTTAAAAGAGGAATGAAAAAAATATGGTATTAAGATTCAAGAGTTAGATAAATTTAAATAATTTTAATTGAAAAACTCATATTGTTATTCGGAAATAAAATCCAAAGCTAATTCAAAGATGCGTGGAATTTCGGCAGCAATAAAGGACAACGATAGTCGTAACAAAAGTACTAACACTTCAAAATGAACGAAAAAAAAAAACATAATTGAGGATCATTTCTCTTCATAAAAGCTACTTTAACGAAATAACGTTTGTAAGAAAATAAATTTTGAGTGAGTAAAATAAAGAAACCACGTAAAGTAACGCATTGCAGACACAATTTTTAGCATTTTCTTGACAAATATTTCTTGTTTTCAGTATTTTTTTATCAAGTGTTTTTAGACACAGTATATTCTTGACAGTTTGTACGTTGTTTGAAGAATTTTCTTGACACTTAAGGACAAGCTCCATATTAACGTAAAGCAGAAAAATAAAGCAGAAACGTAAGATGGATTAAATAGTATTCCTATGGAGAGTACCCAGATTTTCGATTTCTGTCTTCGGTTTCGGTCGCGTTTTCCGCTGATATGGAGCAGGGATCTTAGTGCTTTATTTGCGGTATTGTCTTACCAATTTGTGCTTTTCACCGACATTTTCCAAGCAATTTGTTCTTCATTTGTAGCGTCTTAACAATAAATCAATGGTCAGCACCAATAACAATGGTATATCGCAAATATATCTTTTGTTTGCAGGATTTTTTTTTTTTTGACAGTTTGTGTTTTATTTGCAGAATATTCTTGACAAATTTTGCTTTGTTTGCATCACTTTCATAACAATTTGTGAATTACTATCAGCATTTTCTTGACAACTTGCAATTTATTTGCATTCTCTCTTGATAATTTGTACTTAATTTGCAACAATTTTTTCGTCCTTTATTTACGTTTTTATTATTATTTTTTTCATTTTATTCATACTTGACATCAAAGTATTTTTGGCATTTTTAAATGTAAATTTTATACTTCAATGCTATACACTACGCATTGTTCTGTAAATATCGTTTATAGATTTCATTAACACAGCTCCATCCTTTCTCCAAAAGAGCCTGCTTGAAACTTTCAAGAGAGTCGAAACCGCGTTCCATTTCAAGGAGCTCCGAAGCTTGACGCGTCGTCATGACAACGGCAAGACAACGCCATTATTTCCCATCCAAGCCGTTCTCCTCCTTGTAATCGGATTTGAGGTCTGGAGTGCTCTGGCGCATCCCCACCAATTATATTCCGCGACAAAGTGTATCTGTCTGACTGACAAAAAAGGCAACCGAGCGAAGTACAACAGAAACATGTTTCTTTTACCTTGAGAGAGTTGCTTTATTCTCTCCCCCCCCCCCTTTCCATCATGCCCTAAGAATGGTGCGTAGCAGTTGTAGATATATTGTTTTTCTCGATATTCTTATTGGTAAGAACACCGAAAGAACGAAGAAATGATATAATCTACTGAAATAGAAACAAATATGCATGATATAGTGTCTCTTACGCTCTTGTTCTCGACCTGGAGAAACGATTTCCTTCCCCTTCAGCAAACAGTACTCGCGTGCGCTTTTGTCAAAGTAACAAAAAAGTTTGAGTTAGTTTCTGACACATTAAGGGGTCTAGTACCCTTTAAGAGTTCAAAAAATTGATTTTTGGTATTTAACTTCTTTTGGAACTGGAAAATAATGGAAATATTTTAAGACAAACCCCGTAATAAAATTCCCAGTAGAACGGAAGATATGAGGAAAACAGCAGAAACCGAATTTTGCAAATCGCATTTGTTTACCATTATGATAGATGTTTAAAACCGACTTTTGAAGTTGATTTTCTCGAAACTACATTTTTACTCGTTGCGCGCAGCATTTCTCGGAAACGGATAATCTCAAGTGCACGAAACTTCATACAAGTGTTCATGTACTAATTATGCTTTATTTAATGAACCAAAATTTTTCTTGTGTTGAAACTTTTCAAATTGTAGCTATAAAAAGTTTCTAAAAATGCATCAAAATTTGAATTTTGAATTTAAAAATTTTATTTTGTGGGTAAGGAGTATTTAACCAATCTAATTCTTCGTCATTTTAAACATACATTATTTTTCTACTCTAGAAAAAAAAATTAAGTGGATATCTTGTTTTACAAAAGAGTAATGCTGCACGCAGTATGTTTTAACTTATCGGCAAACAAAAAAAATCACTTTATTAAAATAATTGCTTAAAAACTTCAAAAACACCCATAACTTACATTTTGGAATCGAAAGTATCAATAGAGTTGAATTCATATTTGGTTAAAATTTCATGAAATTAAAACTAATAGATCTTGAAACAAGTCACTTTTAAGTTTACCAATATTTCGACACATTTTCTTCACCGAAAGGGTACTACACCCCTTAAAGTTTTTGTAATCAGAGGTTACAGTCAGGTGGTAACTTTGTGCTCCTAAAAGCTATAATTTTGCATAGGGGAAAGTACCCCAAAACGGGATAGCTAACCTATTCTTCACTTTATATCTTTTTGTATACAAGGTACATTTCAAAGTTAGAGGCCATTTAAAAGTATACACCTTTTGCATTACTAAACATACCTTTGTCATATTTGTTCGGTATTATTTATGTGAAAAATACTGGTTTCAAAAAGTCTTATATGATCCCGTTTTACCCGACCAAGGGTGGGTAAAACGGGATAGGGAATTGTATGTTATTATTTTGTACTGATTTTACTTTTGATTTAGTTTTTAGACCAAAAATAGGCTACGTAATTGTAAAGTTGGAAAATTACATAACACAGAAATCACATAAAAATGTATCGCCTTCTTTGTCTGCTTTGGAATAAGCTTCGTGGACCCATCCCCGGCAGCTCGAGCATTGTATCCAGCTTCCTTCTCCAGCTTTCGATTCACGATACAGAGAGTTGCAGAAAATACATGCATCATCTTTTTCAGTTTCATCTTCTGAAGACGACGACGTCCAACCTTAGTTAACTGATGGTTTTTTTTTTTTTTTTTTTCGTTGTTGCTTCACTTTTTTTTTTTCATGTTACGTCCATTTTCTTCCATTTTTGCAAATGATTTTTGTGGGGTTTTTTTTCAGGTTCAGAGCAACATTTTTTAAATTTATATGCCTGTTTTGCATCTCCACCTGGTTTTCTTTTACGCCTCATTTGGTTCGTTTTCGGAACATTCAAGAGACTTGTTTGGGCAGCCCTTTTTTTTTTTTCAGCTTTTAAATTCTTTTTCGTTCTTTTTTTTCTCGTTCTTCTTCCAACTCAAGTTTATAAGGGCTTCTTGTTATAAATGCTGTTTTCCCTCTTCTATTATCGTGTTTATTTTGAGGTCTTGGTCCAATCACTCGTAGTGGAGGTAGAATATCTTCGGGTGATATGGAAAATGACAGTGAAGGGCGACAGTATAGTCCAAGTCCTTTGACTCCTGTTGAAGTGAACGGTTGGATAAGTCCTGCATTTGTGCTAGTGTTATCTTTGCACTAAGTGATTCTTTCAATACTGTCTCTAGTGGTTGTGATGACAGCAAACTCTTAGATGCTATGACTGAATTTGAAGATTCTTCGGATCTGATCTCATTTTGTTGCAGATTTAATGGGTGTAAGGACGTCATGTTCTGAGCATCCAGCAATGGGTGATCTGTTGGAAGATAGGAAGCAAAGAGATATTCGGGAAAGACATCTGGGATTATATGGGAAAATGCCTGTTTTCGTGAACCCACTCACAGCAGTTTCGAGAAGAGCTGCTCATTAAAATGCTGCATTGAACATATTTCCTACTTCGTAGATAGTAATCCCTTTGTCAGGATAGTTGAACATCCACTTGCGAACCTCTAGCTCGCTTCGTGCTGCTTAAACACATTGAAAAAGCATTAATGGAAATGGTCGGGTAAAACGGGACACATCAAAATGGTATCCCGTTTTGGGCACCCTAAAAGTGTCCCGTTTTGCCCGACCATGATGCTTTTGACAACATAAAGGGCTGACCCCGGAACCCCCACTCACTAGCAATAGTTAAGTACATGAAATTGTTGCTAAAAGAACTATGAACAAAATACAGTTCTAACCAAAATTGTTCCGAATTACGGAGAACCACAATTCTAGTTGTTCTACAGTCGAAAAAAGTAAAAAGTAAATAAAAATCTCAATTGAAAACTTTGAAAAAATATTTCTTTGCGAAATACGTGGCTAGAGTTGAGATATTAACTGAGTATGCTGTCATGGCGGTCGGGAACCAGTTTAGCCTGTCTCCTGCGAGATAGTACCACCAGTCAAGCTCCAACGCCCACTATCCCGTTTTGCCCGCCTATCCCGTTTTGGGCAACTTTCCCCTACATTAGAGTTTTTTCAGACCATTTATTTATACTAAACGTAATACAAGAAGACATCTAATGAATGGTTATATTTCAAAAAATGTATCTTAAATCAAGAAGCATTGGTCAAAAAGACACGATCTTTGCAATAAGAACTTTTACCAGTTGTAATAATAAACATACTTTTAAAAATTATAATAATCCTGTTCCCTTTATAGGAGAGAAAAAACAACAACCGCATTCTATATGAATCAATGCAGTAAACATTCTTAAACTACACACATACTTTAAACAACAATCATTTCAAATTACCCTATCTACACATTTAAAGTTAAAAATAATGATAACGTACCAAAAACGTCCTTTACTATCTCCCGAAGTAGAAATAAACTCTTCGAAGGGCATACGTTCTGTTATCAGAGTCATTCATAGCTACTTAGTTGCACAGATGAAAAATGCATCATAATAATTCCCCACCCTGGGTTTCAGGCATGAATATCGACTGAGTTGTAAATAATTAGGTATTTTGCTACTTTAAAACTTCAGTGGCAATGTGCTGGTTACAAAGATGCGAGTTATAGTTTACTGTATTGTGGTGCTTACTTGTCTATATTGCACGAAACAATAGCCAACATTAAGTCCCAACATTCGTAGTGATCAAATCAGTAGCAGCTCTTTTTAGTTGAATATACTATAACTATCTGACGTTCATTCTCGCTTGACAACACTAATTCAAAAATTTGATTTTTCTTAACGGAAATTTTCGAAAAGCATTCACAAAGTGAATTTTCATTTTTAATTTATTTAAAAGAAAATGAAACGATGCCTTACTTTCGCAGCTTTGTGAAGTATAATGGAAACAACAAAAAGCAATATTGAGAAATACTATTCATACCAAAATTACCTTGCTAAATAAACACTCTTTTCCAATTTTAATGCAATAGTACAACTGTACTTTAAAATCCAACGCTGAATTCAGGTTGTAAATTCCTGGAGTTCGGATCAAAATTAATCGGTGAAAAATTCAATCAATAGCGACAAAATCTACAGCAGGATCGAACATACGATCTTTCCGTTTCTAGCACAACGCTCTATCCAACCGCGCCCCTTGAACTTAGCTTTTTGGCTGCTATTCCGAAAAGTATTGTGTAATAAAAAAGAGAAAGTAGTTTTTTTAACACAAAAGACAATTTTTAGACATTGAGTCTATTTTTCGTCAATAGCCATCATTATAAGCTTTAAAATGAGGGGTAAATGATGGAATTTTATAAAGAAATGTGGAAATTCCCACGAGGTAACAGAAAACAGGCTTGAGAAATTATATACAGTGAACTCTCACTTATACGCCGCCTCATTTATGCGCCTTTTTCACTTATACGACGATTTTAAATGGTCCCAGCACATTCCATAGCAAAATAATGATAGTATCGTTCATTTATACGTAGCTCTAATGATAAATATTTCACTTATGCGCCGAATTTTCCCTAAAATGTACGAACATTTAGTTATTTTCTTTAAAAAAAAGGATTGTTCTTTACTTTAATCTTTCGCCTTTATTGTTCACGGAAGGCATTTTTTCCGCATGGACTAGAGTTCGGAGAGGGACTATTATCTATTGCGCATCGTTTTAAAGGGAACAGTTTGTAATTAGGTATGCTACAACTTTTGTTTTCTCTTTATCATTATAGTTACGTTCCAATATTTGCCAAACTGCTGTAACATGTCCCTTTTCTATAGAAGTCCCTTTTCTATAGCATTCTCATTCACTCTCTCATTAGAGCCTATGTTGAGTTTTAGTCTTTTAAATAGGCTTGTTCACTTATACGTCTCTCTCACTTATGCGCCTTTTTCTGTTGGTCCCTAGAGCAGGCGTATAAGTGAGAGTTCATTGTATAAGAAAGAGAGCTAACAAAAACTGGTAGCTAATGTGAAATAAAAACACCAGCGAGCGACAGCACTTGTTACGGTACAACTCGAAAAAGTTTGCTTAAAGCAAAGCCCAGGCATAAAGCAGTAAGTAACTGCCCCTGAGCCAGGGCTAAGGTAGAAACATGTCGAGTTGTACCGTACCAAATGCGGTCGTTAGCGGGTATTCTAATTTCACATTAGCTACCAGTTTTTGTTAGCTCTCTTTGCTCTATAAGAGGATTTTTGCCTCCAGCTCGTTTAATTCCTATACCAGGCTGATGAGTGCATCATAAGCACGAAACTGCAGTCCATGGTTGGAATAAAAGAGCTGGCGGTGTATTGCATATAAGATTTTATTTACAGCAAAGATATACAAACTGATCCGCCAAAAGCCTCTCCTCTTTCCAAAATATTTTCACTGAATTTTCTTTGAAAAACAGAACTTCCTCAAATTAAAAACACACTTTCTCTAGACAACAAATTCTCGAAACTAAAGAAATTCTCATTCTGGAAAAGAAATATCCCTCATTTCATAAAAGCAGCATTTCAGAATATATTACAGCGCTAAAATACTCAAGTTAATGGCACTCATAATTGAACCTTCAAAGCGTAGGAGACGGAAGAATCTCTTACAATTTAATCCTAAAAGCATTATAATTTCATCGACCATCCTTCCTAAACATGCAATTATTCTTCAAAGTGTCATTAAGCCAGAAATCTTATGGGCGGAAAAATGAACTCATAGTCTTTAAAAAGTATGGTACTTTAATAATCTTTTACGCTCCGAATTAAATGGAACGAGAAAATCTTTTATCGAACCGTTTTCCAAACTTAAGTCTAAAAAAATCATCTTGCCGTAATAATGCGATTTTTCAATCATTTCTCCTAGTGCATATATTTTCCTAGTGAATTTATTTGTGTAGTTTAGCTCATACTTTTTCCTCATTTTTGTAGATAATTGCTCCGTGCTCAATGGCCAGAAAATATCCCTATCGGATCTGTATTTTCCCTAAGCTGTAGGGAATGTAAGCGGAGTTGATCGCTCGGAGGAAAGGAGGCTAACGACGTCCCCAGGCGCACCCGTTATTAGGGTGCGTCTTGGGGAACCTTAAGCTCCCGGATTCCGAGGGAAGAAAGGTTTAAGATGGGAGTTTGAGGAAAAGAATGGTTTTTATGAAGTCAAAGCTTCCATATTGCTTCATTTACTTATACGGGATTTGCATTAAGTGAAATATTAAAAAAAAAAAAGCTCGGATGTAGACATTACATGGAGTTTTTGTACGCCTATTAAGTAATCGATGTTTTTTAATAACTCAAAAGCTATGATTACTAGTACTAATGCACGTCTCTCTGTCATAAGTAATACTTTTTTTGTGTGATCGGGCGTGTGTGTGTGTGTGTGTGTGTGTGTGTGTTTTGAATTCTTAGAACGTTTTCCTGCAAGTAGGGGAATGTAGGGCAAAAGGTATTTACAAAAAGAAAATGACAATGGAGTGCATAGCTAATTGTATCATTAAGTTATTTAGAAATTACTGTTTGTAAGCTATTTTTGAGGCCTATTGAAAGTGCTCTTCCTGCAATATAATAACTCAAAAGCTTTGATTACTAGTACTCACACACATGCACATCTCTCTGCCAAAAGTAATACTTTTTTTGTGTGATCGCGCGCGTGTGTGTGTTTGTGTGTTTTGAATTCTTAGGCAGGGATTCAAGTGAAACACAATTGCAATCGCTTCGAATTGCAATCGCTACTGGAAGTGAATTACATTATCATCAACTTAACTTGCACTGACGTCACTACGGGTGAGCCAATAAGAGCTCACAAGCAGTCAGTGATCTCCTCTTATTCGCTAAGTAGGCTGTGACGTTTTATCTAGCTCGTTTTTCATAGGCAAACGTCACGCTGACGTCACGATGTTTTTATCAAGAAATGTTCTAATGTAATTCATTTCCAGTAGCGATTGTAATTTGCGATCGCCTGTTTCACTTGAATTCCTGCCTTAGACATTTTCCTGCAAGTAGGGGAATGTAGGGCAAAAGGTTTTGCAAAAAGAAAATGGCAATACTGTGTATGGCTAATTGTATCATCCAGTTATTTAGAAATTACTGTTTGGAAGCTATTTTTGAGGCTATTGAAAGTGCTCTTCCTGCAATATGATATTCCATTAAATACTATAAATGATAGAAATATTGTGATAATATAAAGTACAATGGAGTAATTTTAAACCATCTGCAAAATAGTTTTCTGCTTTAAAGTTTCTCAAATTTTACTGAAAAAATTGATTGCATCTCGATTCTGACGAGGCTTAAAATGACCTTAAAGAGCAGAGTAACTTTGAATCACGTTAAGTACTAATTTTAAAGGGATTTGATAATTAGTATTCCTTAACTTTAGGCAATTATGCAATGTTTTGAAACACAGTGGCTCAGTGGTTATCCTTTTGCACTACCATGCTGCAAACCCGCGTTGGGTGTGGTTGACTCTGCCTTTCATCTCTCTATTAGATCGAGAAAATGAATGCCAAATATGCTTTGGAACTAAACCCTGCGGGATCCGAGCTGGACAAACCACTGTCGAACTAACGGGGACCTAACTTGCTCCCCTAACTCCCCAGAACCCTTGGTCATAAAAACTGAGATGAGCATAGTAGAACTTAATCCCCCCCCCCCCAATGGGATGTTGTGCCACTGAACTTAGTTTAGTTTATATAATACTTCAGATGATTTACTTCCACTCCATACCAAAAATTACCATATCACAATAAATATACAAATGGGACAGATTAAACTAATAAATTCGAGCTCAAAGTTACCCTGGATGACTAATTTATTCAATTTAGTTTAAAACGAATAAAATTACAGAAATATAGAAGTAAAAGCAAATAACTTTAAAAAGCTCAAACAAACCTTTTAATATCATTGGAGCATTCTTTACTTCCACCACAAAAAAAGAACAGAGACAGAAAAAACAACATTAGCAAACTTGTTGATCTTTTTATTCAAGCAATTATTTTAAACTTGCTCGCTTCCCGCTGAAAAAAACGATCAGCCCTTCCTCTGTAAACACCGTCATTTCTCTTGATTTTTCTTTTTGAAATCTTATCGCCGTATACACGGATGTTTCGACTGCCTTATCCCTTATCTCACTTTGTTTTTTTCCCCTCCATTTCACTCCAGGTTATTAAGAATTCTTTATTTTTTCTCTCGAAAGAACAAGAACTCGAAAGGAACGCTTTATTAAAAAGTTTTTTTTCTTCTTCACTTGTAGATAAAATATGTCTGCGAGCGATACTGGGATTTCCATTTCAATTTTCCAACTCCAATGGCGAATCTTCGCTGATTAAATGGAATGGGGTGATTTTTCTTTGAAGATGAAGTATAAAGAGAAGCACAGCCTGATAAAGTAAAGCTATATTTTAAACTTATTTTAGTATATTTTTCCAATAAATTTACTCCCTGAGGTTGATTTATAAACAAAAATACAACTCAATTTGTCTTACTAACGATTGCAACATAGAACAGTGTTAAAAGCAAGTGGTTAAAAGAAATTATTCCAATGGAATATTAAATTGTTGGAATATATATTTGTTGCTGTAGCTTAAACTACTGGCGTATCCGAGTCTGATTAGATAATGCTATCCGACACAAGGCAGAAATGTGAGACCTACGTATGCAGAGCACCACTAAGGTGGAAGTCCTTGCTATCTCAGATAACGCAAGATTGATGTAGGTATCATCAATAAACGTGTAGGTTTTTCTGGTGTGAACCAAAAATCGAACATACTCTGGTTCAGTAACCCCAGAGCTACTACACAATCCAGTCGTATTAATGTGACCACCTGTCAAAAGCCAGAATAACAACCTTTCGTAAACCGGACTGCTGCGAGAAAGACAGGAAGAGACTCAGTTAGGGCCCTGAAGGTTTTCACTAGTAGTTTGAGCCGTGTCGACTCTAATGCTGTGGCCAGCTGCGCTAGATGAGGCGGATGAGGATCCATGGCGCGAATAAGCCGATCGAGATGGTCCCACATATTCTCAATTGGGACCGAGTCAGGAGAGTTTGCTGCCCAAGGGAGAAAGGTAAACTCATTCTGATGCTCTTCGAGTCACGTGCGTACTCTGGTACTCTCCTTTGTTCCTATTTCCACCTTTTTTTCCTATCTCTCATTTTAATTCAGAACTATTACAATGGCTATGGATAATAGTTACGTGTTCTGGTTGAAAATATTGATATGTTTAACTTCGCTAAGTACAAATTTTCGCGAATTCATGCTCGACTCAATCAACTTGTAAAGCGGTTTACTTTGCAATAGGAGTTGAGCTGCAGTGAAGTGAAAAATAGTGGAACACTTTAAGAATCGTAAATACTTCTTGCAAAATATTATTCTTCCACGGCAACTTTTATTTTTATCTTCTTTTTGTATCTAAATTTTAAGAGCTGTTGTAGTATTTATGGTTAAAGGTTACTTGTGCTCTCTGAAAATACTTACGAGTTAAATATTATTCAGGGTCATTCCATGGTGACTAACGTAACATTCAGAGCTGATTTTGTAACTGTTTGTACTTGTAACTCAAAGAATAAAAAACATTTTTTAGTTATGCTGGTGGATTTGCAATGTACATGGTAATCTATGTATCATTTCTGCTAAGGATTTCAAACAAAATTACTGACAGGAGACATTTTTTCAACCAAAATAGCAGCGTAACTAACGTCACATTTTTGCAGCCATGAAAATTAATACTCATGTTGTGAGGCAAAAATTTCTCAAAGTTAAGCATGTGTTAAAAATTTAATGATATATTTGAAAAATCTGTTAAGTTGGCTTTTAAAAACATAATACACATTTATTAAATCTTAATTTATTTTAGTCTTAAGTGTCGCTTTTACTCAAGATTGAGTGTGACTAACGTAACGTGACTAACGTAACCATCGAATAACAAACAGTAAACACACTACAAACTATTTATTATGGTTAATCTCAGTGATAATTACAATACTTTTTCATTTTTTTTTAACTTCTCATGTTGTATGATTTTTATTTATTTATTTATTTACTTATTTTTTGATACTTTTTTCACTTCGGTATTTTTTTTCTTTTCTTCGGCTGAGGTTCACATTTCTATGGAATGACCCTTCAACAAAGATTTCCGTTAAGTGACGATGAAAAAGTCAATGTACAGAAGAGCAATGTTTGATTTAACCAACATGTAAAATGGTTTACTTTGCGCAGAGAGTCTAATTGCAGAGAAGCAAGAACAAGGGATCGTTTTCACTCATAGAAGCTTTTTAAACAATGTTTCCTTAGCTGCAAACTCACTTTTTTTTATCTTTTTTTTTCATTTTCGTTGCAAGACTAATAACAATTCTTGAAATAATATATTTCTTTGATTTATTCTCAGTTAAGGTAAATGAAAAAAAAAATTAAAATAGCTAAAAAACACAAGATTTTTCTTCCTTGCTAATCGTGATTTGAGCATCTCACAAAAAAAAATCTTCGTTGCGTTACCTTTATGATTGATGTTCAAAATACTTGTTTAGTAGTAAACATTTATCTCTCGTAAATTTTTATTTCATAATAAACTTTCTCACTATACTTATAATTGCATTCTTCAGTCTGATTAGTCAAGAGTTGACTAAATACATGGCAGAAGCTTTTAAAATTCCATTTGGATAGCTTAAAGTAGTGGCTAATTTGAAATACTTTCCTACGCAAACTAGAATTTTAAACTTAATTTCTGACATGTTTAAAGCATTGCACATAAATTGCATAAACAAAGTAGAACAAATGTGTATTGAGCATATTGTATTTACACAAACCGGAAAAAGAGAACGAAAACTGCTTTTCAGTTTTGAAAGTCTTTGAATCTGAAAGTCTCATGAGTCGATTAAAAATTATTAACCATTAACTAATTAATATGACTCAGCCAGCTTAAAATAGCCATTTATGACTGATTTTGGCGCGGGTGTCAGTTTATTGATTTAATTAGCCGCATTGAGCAGGGGGTGAAATTTTGAAACTAGTTACAGCGGGAGTAATTATAAAAGGCCGTTATGTTGTTGATAGTAATCATGGGATGGAAACTAGTGATTTGACTTCCGAGGCTTGAAAGCTACAGGAACGATAAACCCCAGAAAAACTGGTAGCAATGGCAGAGTTGCAAAATATAGGCTCATGAACAGACCCATCATTTGAGGGAGTCAAGTGTGTCAATTGCCCTTTGATGGCTTTGAGAAATCAGTGTATGCCTTTTTTTTTTTTCGTTGTGATATAAATAAAAGTTACATGATTCTTTCCCTCTCCCTGAAAAATTCGAAGTAACCGATTCCAAATTGGCTAAATTGGCGGATTCCAAAGCAACGACACTCATTTCGTGCACTGCGAAAGTAAAAACAGTGACTGAGATTGCATATAAAATGTTTTACATATCAGTTTATTTAGTTAAATTCACTTTAATCCTGCACTTATATTTCAGTTAAGGTACTTATCCCATGCGAAATTTCCGTCTTATTTGCAGCTTTGTCCCATGAAATCTTCGCGCCTGAGTACAACCAACAACCTATAGAGTGAGCTGTAACACAGGAATACAAGTTGCTCCTTCAAATAATTGTCAATGAACAACGTAGGAACATAAATATGTTGCGCTATTCATATTAAGACTTAAGTTTAAAAATTACATACTGAAACTGCATTAATTTCACGAAGAAAGCTCTGTTTAGATAAAATGTCAAAAATATTACAACTATATCCTGCCTCTCCTATAAAGAAAATTAACTTCGTATTTAGTGTTCATAGCATTCGTTTTCTTAAAAATGTCAATTTTTTCATTTCTGAAGAAAGCTCTAGTTGTCATAGAATAACTACGTGGATTTGGATTTATTATTGAACTAGCGGTACCCGTACGGCTTTGCCCGTGGTAAAAATTATACGTCATTTGGTTTTACTGATATCGCAGAAAGAATACTAAATTTTAGTTGATATAAAAATAAGACGAAAGAGAAAACAAGACAATTTTGCTGCTTACAGTGACCAACAGAAATCTTACCAAAATTTAAAAGTAGAAGGAAGTTTTCTTCCTTAGCTTTAAAACCAAAATACATTTTTCGAAAGAAAACATTTTAGAAAGAACGTTGCAACACCACAATTTATACGATATTTTTATAAATTACCGAGTTTGAATTCCTTAAAAACTGAAAAAATAAAAGCAGACGATTTTTTTTCTATAGTTAAAGTATTTCATTTAACTCATTTTAATAAGACTTGGATTTTGGATAGCTACAAAGAAAAATACATTTTAAAAATTATGAAGAGAAGAAGAACGATGAAATATTTCTTTCCCTTTTTATCAAATTTGTATGAAAAATCAGCTAAGAATGAGAATAGAAAAGAATGAAATAGAATTTTCGAGAAAACGCTTCGTAGTGCACACCCCCATGCTACAAGCTAATATTATGAAAATCTACCGAAGGCTTTTGGCGCTACGCGCGTGACAGGGAGAAAGAAATAAGGAAGGAAAAACAGACCCACCTTCAGCTTTATTATTAGTAGAGAAAATCACACTCACAATTATGCTCTTCATCTTTGACTTATTCTTGTAGGTAGAGCAAGTTATTTGACAGGAACAAGTCGAAACAGTCTCCATGTAACACGATAATCCCTGAATTACACCATTTTCTCTCTACCGTCGCATCTTCTCCAACCTGTTTGTTTTATTGTGGGCGGGAAGTGGTGGGATGTAAGAAAAGAAAACTTCTTCAAGAATAAGAATGCCGGGGTGGCAAATGTCTTAAGGAAAGATAAGACGACTATTTCGACGTAATTGTTTCTGTTTTTTTCGCAAGTTAGAGTCGTCACGTGGGGACATTGTGGGGGCAGCAGACGAAGGCATTATTTCAAAGTAGCTATTTTATCGCACCTTCATTAAGAGATGTGAAATTCGAGGCATTCTAAAATGTATATTTCCTTGAGATGACTCCGAGTTCTCTTTTTTTAAAGAAAAGAATTCTCAGAACTGAGATACGTAATTTTCATTTTAATTTTTTTGAGTCATTTATCAAACAAATGTTGTTTCTAAGACTTGGAATTTCGCATTATTATGGAACAGGATTTTCATGGTAGTTTCTCATTCAAATGTATTACAGAGCTAGATATTGAATGGAAAATTTTAATGATGAATTGTACGACTAATGTTTACATTTAAGGATAAGTTGTCATGTCAAGTTAAAATTCTAGCTAGAAATTCATCCTCACTACTATCAGTGACAGGATTCTAGTGATGGATTTATTAACAGAGAAAGCAAGAAAAGAGTTTACCAATTCAAAGGGCCCTAAAATCCGTTCTATTGTTCTAAAAGAGATGAAATTTGTGCAATAGAAAGTTCAAATAATATGCTTGACATTTACGGAATAAAAATGTTTTGTTCATAGGATCGCCACTTAATATGTTACAAACAAACAATCAACATAATACCGCTCGATTGGGCCAGAGCACCAGCAACTAAGCCCGATCTAAAGTAAAACAGTTACTTAATAAGCGCACTCCCCTCCTCCCTCCAGCAAAAAATTTGAACTTCGAATATAATTTTTATAATTTGCCAACTTAACCACTTCAAACGCTTAAAATATGATTTTACTGTTGATCTAAATTTTACTATTTCACTAGTAAATTATCTTAACCACATCTAAAGGTCAAAATTAGATTATTGGTCAAAACTTTCCAATTTCAATTGGTAAATTATCTTAACGGTATCTATAGGTGAAAACAGAATTGTACCAGTGGTCAAAACTTTCCTATTTTCACTTGGTAAGCTACCTTAAAGGTATCTATAGGTGAGAACAGAATTGTACGATTGGTCAAAACTTCACTAGGTAAAAAATCTTGACAGTACCTCACGTTTAAAATAATAATATACTGTTGGTAAAATCTGCACTATGCCACTTCGTAAACTATTTTAACAGTTTATAAAGGTTAAAATAGAATTATACTGTTAGTCCCCCATTATACTGTTGGTATTCCTCATTTCACTTGGTAAACTGTAATACAATATCTAGAGGCCAAAATAGGATTATTGGTAAAAACTTCACTAATCTTACTCGGTAAACTATCTTTGCGGTATCTAAAGACTAAAATATAATTATACTGCCGGTCAAAATTTCACTATTTCACTTTGTAAACTATCTTGCAGTATCTAAAGGTTAAAATGGGGGATTACACTATTGATCAAAACTTCAATCTTTCACTAAGCACATTCACTTAAAACATTTAAACAGTTAGCGTTCCAGAAAGCATCTAAAGTCAGTAAAGCTTAAGCATCATTGAAAGTTTCGTTATTTCCATACATTTTTAATTAAACTTTTCAAGTCACGTCTAAACACCAACCTCACCCCAACGAACCATTTCGCGTCCCTCGCACTGAGCCTCAACTCACACCACTCTGTACCACATCCCGCCCCGGCGGATTTAATTTATAAAAAATGGATCAGGAAGAAGAGGTAATTTCTTCCCTAATGATCAAATATCGTCCTTCTGCGTCAAATATTCTTCCCGAAGATCTCCGCGATTAACTTAATAGGGTTATCATTTTTAATTACCCCGTTTCGCGGTCACGTTGCACCCGTCCCTCTCTCGATGCTGCCCTAATGACTTGTAACGGGAAACCGTCTTGGAGGGAAAAGTTGCAACGTTGGGGGAGATGTCTTCTCAAGACAGCAACCGTTTAGGTGGAGATGTGCTTAGTGTCGCATTATTGTGGTCAATTATTTATTTGTCAGCGTCTGCAAATAAGGGTGGATGTGCAGCAGTTGCTATCTGAGGACCTGATGGAGACTTCCATGGAAAAATCTTTTAGTTGCTTTCTTCAGCCCTTTTCAATATCTTCTTTCAGATCGTATATAGCCACTTATCTGTGTAAAAAGTTTCATTTATGCAGTCATCATCAAACAATCGTGCGTTTCTCAAGATTGTTTGACCAGCAAAATAGCAAATATTTGGAATAACTTTCATGAACGTTACACTCGTTTTAAAAGCTTTTACTAGACTTTATCCTGGCATCAGTTTGGGAAGGGCAAGCTTTTTGACCCCTTGAGTACTAGACATTTTGTAACTTCTCAATCTCCCCTCTCAATGTCGTAACCATTGAGAAGGGATAAAAGGTGGAGGAAGAGAAATTTACAGCTCTTGAAGAAAAAACATCCAAGTCACGTGATGCAATTTAAAGAAAAATATTATGAGAAATCAGGTTTCTTTTATTAGTTTCACATAAAACTAGTCCCCTATTCGCCGAAGTTGAAAAATGTGACTTTAGGATCTTTGTCTTTTCTTTTCTTGAGCCAATGATTGGACCTCTCCCTCCTGTTAGTAATTATTACTCTAAGGTAAGTAATCTAGACGTTTTGTGACTGAACATTTGCAATTTTATGCAATCTCAGTCAAAAAATCTACTTAATAACGCTTCCTTCGATGTGGTTACGCACGTTGTACAACTAAATAAGTGAAGTATCTACATGAAGTCACAAAATTTTGTCCCACACATAGTATGTATCCACTAGCGGTTACATTGGTATACAAGGGGTTAATAGTAGCCAAAAATGAAAATTAATAATAATAAAGATGACAAATATTTCTTTTACGCATGCAGAGTATAACGGGTTTCGAGTTTTTGAAACTTTACAAAGGCTGTAAATAATTCAGGTTTTCGAGGCTCTCTAGTACTCAAGTCAGCAAAAGCTATTTTTGAACTTTGCCGGTGCTTTTTTTTTATCATAGTAATAAAATGCAAAGATAAGTAATTGATACAACTACTATATAAAACACACAAAAAAAAGTACACAAATACAATTAATGTATAAAAGTGTATGACATTAATTGTAAAAAGTCGTATTTATAAACCTAACGTAAAGATATCGTATTAAATGTCGTTATTATTATCTTTAAAAAGCTTTATATATTTTTTTTATTTATTATTAAAGTCTTCATTTGCTTTTTTTTTCTTTCATTGAAAATTTTAGTTCTTTTCTCACTCAACAATGATACTCTGCAGACTTTCTAAAGCATTTTTAGCACCAAGTGAGTACCCAATATGTTTAAAAGTGTCTTTTCACTTGCCTTGTGTTTCTTTTTTTCCCCACACTCTTACTTATCTTTACTATTATTTGAAATCAAATGCAATTTTTAATTTAAATATATCTAAAATTTATCACCAGCCAGAAAAAAATTTCTGAGTAAGATATCTTTACATTTTTTCTATTTGAAAATAAGGAAATTTAATTTGAAACAAAAACTCCCCTAACCACAACCATAATAAAACTCGCCCTCATGGAGAAGAATTCCGATACAATCGATCATGAAATATCGATTATCTGCTTTACCGCGCGCAATTTGTGATACGCAGAGGATAATACCCTAACAGCAGTAAATCAGGCTATCTATGATACCCAGGCTTGATGAATGGACAAAAGCGCCAGGGCTAATGTTTGAATAATGAGCCCATTTGCCTAACGAGCCTTGTGGCGTTATTTAACGTCCAGATTCCTTCGGTTAATACATTCAAATGGAAATCCAATGGTGGAGTGAAGAATATCTTTAAAAAAAGGTAAATAACTCATTGACGCTAAGTGATTAGGAGCTTGTGATGGGATTAGTTTAATATATGTTTTGCAAGTATCTTTGCTCGGAGCTACGGTGAAAATGTTAATTGCACATTAAAAAGTGCGTTAAAATGGTTAAAACAGTCACTCTTTATAATATACAGTACTTCATTCTTCATTTAAGGCTACAGTGGACAAATAAAATTGATTTTTTTCAGTTATTGATTTATATGTCTAAAACTTTGTGTGCTTGTATTATTGTATATTTACTACATCTCGAAACATAAAAAACACAAATTAGTGCAAAAACAATGAATACTTTTTTTCAAATTTCAAATTTAAATATTTTTTAAACAAAATTTCAAAATGTTCCAGGCGTCACAATTTTTTTTCAAACTTTGAATTTCTACTTAATTTCCAATCATTAGGCATGGTTGCATAAAACAATGCATTACATACAATGTTTTGTGTGATAGTTTATAAAATACGGCTGAAAATGAAAAATTTATATGATTTTTTTCAACTGAAAATTTTTATTTTCAGCCATCTTTTATAAACTATCTCATAAAACAATGCAGGTAATGCATTGTTTTGTGCAATCATGCCTAATGATTGGAAATTCAAAGTTTGAAATAAAATTGTGACCACTGGAACATTTTGAAATTTTGCTAAAAAAATATTTAAATTTGAAATTTGAAAAAAAGTATTCATTGTTTTTGCACTAAATTGTGTTTTTTATGCTTTTAGATGTAGTAAATATACAATAATAGAAGCACACAGAGTTTTATACATATAAATCAATAATTGAAAAAAATCAATTTTATTTGTCCACTGTAGCCTTAAAAACACTTTTAAAAATTGTGCTCGTATTTTGAGAATGATAAATTATAAATTACTGAAAATTGTGTTGAATTAATGTTCACAACATGCTCGACATTTTTTCTATCGCTACCATTGCAAAACGTGTATTTCAGCTCCAACGCTCATATCGCGCAAGTTTTAATAGAAAAAGTTAAAAGGGTAATTGTGCGAGGTATTTGGAATGAAATGCATAATATAGGCAGGGATTCAAGTGAAACAGGCAATCGCAAATTACAATCGCGACTGGAAATGAATTACATTAGAACGTTTCTTAATAAAAACATCGTGACATCAGCGTGACGTTTGCCTATGAAAAACGATTTAGATAAAACGTCACAGCCTACTTGGCGAATAAGAGGAGATCGCTGAGTACTTGCGAGCTCTTATTGGCTCCACCCGTAGTGACGTCATGCCAATTTAAGTTGATGATAATGTAATTCATTTCCAGTAGCCATTGCAATTCGAAGCGATCGCAGTGCTGTTTCACTTGAATCCCTGCCATAGACACGTTAATATGCAGTTTGTCTCGCTAAATTCTATACAAATAATTTTTAATTCATTAATGAAGGACATTTTTTTTCCAAAGATATTTTCTATACTGGTTACAAACAGTGTTTAATGGACATTAAAAATAATAAAAAAAATACTATGTATAAAATATTTTTTTTATTAAGGAAAGAAAAATTGTCCCTTAAAAGTTACGATAGACCGCAGAAAGTACATACTCTTTTTACTAAAATGTTTTTCTGCCTACGATATATTTAAAAAAACATTTTGTAAGAAAAAATAAAATCAGCAATTAACATAAACTGGGAAGCTGAGAATAACTTTGAAAACTTTTTTCTTCAGATTGTGAACGATGTAATTTTTCATACAGATCATATTAAAACTGCTACAGAACACACTTTACAATGGTTATGTGCTGCAATCTGTTAATAACGATTGAAACAATACCAAGGTACTAATTGAACACTATTATTTGGTTGAAATGTTCATTTTGGGGAAATTCAGGCCCTTTTTTGGACCGGCCCTAAAAAGGGACGCTAAGCATTAATAGGTTAAATGTACAACTGTTTGCTTGAAAAATGCGGTTGAAGGCAAAAAAAAGGAAGTTAGGTCAGTTGGAGAAAACATTTCCCTACATTTCACTCCACGGCTACCGTACCTACCACAACAAGTGATTTAACCGGTTGGATGGGGCCCTGAAAAGCTCTCTGATTTTTTCAATCTAGATCAGGAGCCGAGCAAACACCTGGTAGAGTACCACCAGAGGCATTGATTTGTAATGGACATTTGGAGAACTTTGTGACCACGAACATATATAACATGCCCCAGTCACCATTAATGAGTATAGTGGATCTTCGACGGACTGGGATCGAGCTCGGAACCATCCGACTGCGAGTCCGACACCTTACCGATCGCGCCACTATGGCCCGGTAAAGGGAAACAGAATTACTATAACTCAACTTTAGGACCTTTTCTTTCTTTTGTATGAACTAAAAGATAATATTTTATGCATTGTGTCCACGGCTATAGTTTCTGAAAGCAACTGGGGATGAACATTTCACTTTATCACTGTTTGTAAGCGAACGAAACCATGCATACCTTTACCTCGGCATGTTTTTTTTAACTATGGATGTTAGGGGTAGTTAGAAACACCCCATTTATTTCCCCATGAGATCGATACTAGTATATAGTCGCTGCATACCTAATCAGTTTAGAAGCTTATGAAGTTCCACAATTACAAGCCCCAAACTGTAAACCTTAGCTCCTCTGAATCATCCAAATGTAATCTGATACCATACCAAAAATTTAGCTACAAGCTTGTTTCATGTAAAATACATATAAAGATGAAATTTACACCAAAATGCTATCTTTCACCAAAAAAAAAAAAAAACAGAAAAAGAAGAAGAAGGAAAAACTTGTTTTATTTGATTTACTCCAAAGTACAGTATTTATGGGGTGAATGGAAACTCCTAAATTGCGCATCAAAAATAGCTGGGAAAGCGTAATTCATAACTAAGTGTTTTTTATACTCTTTCACTTGATTAGTTAATTTAGTATAAACCAGTTACTTGTAGACCCTGATGGAGAGGAAACTGTTAGATAGCAAAATTTAAAGAACAACATTCTTTCCAGTTTTGCCTGACCCAATGACTTCACAATTGCTTGTAAACAAGCTGAACTCTCAGGATATCTTTTATATGTTCACTAGTCTTTATTCAATAGCATTTTAGTTTCAAAAATTACCAAAGGTTAGGGGGTGAAGTTATATATAGAGTTTGTTGCCATTGACAACCTGTTCCCTTTTATCCCAGTTGACCATACTGGAGTGGAATGAAAAATATAAAAGTAGTCTTTACTCAACAGCATTTTAGTTTCAAAAATTACCAAACATGTGGGGATAGAGTTATAGAGTTTGTTTCCATCGACAACCTGTTCCCTTTCATGCCAATTGACCATACAGTTGTATGATAAAAAAGTTTATGAACAGTGATGCATTGAAAAATAATGCAGGGTTTGTTTGTTTTTTTAAATTTCAATAACTGAAAACAAAAAAAAATTTAATTATTTTTCTTTTTTACTTCTACGAGAAATAAATCAAAACTGAAACCAAGTGACTCTCAATTTGCCTTTCTATTGTTTTTATCAAACTTCAAATGCCAAAAACAAATTTATAATTGAGCTAATAATTATAATTTGATAAATTTATGATATTACCTTATTGCCTTAAGTTTTTGCTGACATCAGCTTAACCTGGTTGTAACTTTACTGGTATTGGCAGAAGTCATAAAACTTGTTTTTAATTTCAATTTTACTATTAGAGCGATTTTTTCACCTCAATATCAAAAACTACATTTTTTGGATATTACATCCACAAACCAATCATTCTAATTAAAAAATAAATTTATTTCCTCCTTTCACTTTTAATGCCTTTGCAATTTCGATATTCCAAAAATGTAATTTCATTTTACTCTTAAAAACATCATCAAAATAATATAGCTGTAAACGAGGCAAAAGGAATAATGATTTTTCCTTAATTTTTCGCTTCGCATTTGCCGTTATCTATACGTTTTAATGAGATAATTTAATATACCTACCCTCAAAACGTTTTTATGTCCCTTTTTCTCATCTAATTTTCTCAGCGGGGAATTTGAATGGCCCTTTGTAACATATCCAACGCTGGAATCAATCCTAGAGCAATGATAAAAAATGTTAAGGAATCTGCATAATCTGAGCGACTTGATTTTATGCAGAACCTTTGAAAGGTATCGACTTGAGGTTTTTTTCCTGGGGAAATTCAATTTTATGAGCGTTATGTAATGATTAGCTTTCAACTTAATCTCTGTGTTTTTTGAGAGAGAAAATGAGACAAGTTCTGGAAGTTTTCACTTGTTCACTAAGAAATTTGGAAAACTTTCGTTATTGACGAACTACTTGGAATTTTCCGTTCTGTATTTTGCGAACGTCACCTTGCGGGGATCTAATATATTACATTTCTATTCGGCTTTTCTTTACCACTCGAGAACTTCCATAATTCTATAATTTACTCCTCATTTTAAAGCTTATCCTGCCGGCTATTAAAGAAAAATGAACCCTCTTTTTGAAAATTGTTCTTTTTTTTATACTCGTAATTTTTTTTTTAATATTCGTGTAAAAATACTTGTTATTTTTCTGTTTTTTAATACACATTAGCTCAATAAATAGCATCTGAAAACTAAGATGCAATGGCACGGTTGGATAGAACGCTGCGCAAGAGACACGAGGATCTTAGGTTCGATAATGCTATGAATTTAGTCGCTTTTGATTAACTTTTTTTTTCACCTGTAAATTTTGCTCAAAACTTCCAAGAATATATAATATAAACTCAATGTGGGAATTTAAACCACAGTTGTACTGTTGCATTAAAACCGGAAAACAAAATATGTATTTTAGCATGGTAATTACCCTAGCAGCATCATCTCATCGGCCGATGATCGGCCATTCATCGAAACCAGATGAAATTCTCATCGGCCGATGATCCAATATGTCTCATCGGCCGAGCAGAATCCGAGCAGCAAAATCCGATGAGAGTACGATGAGATTTGGAGCAATTTACGAGCAGAACAGTCCCGTGCCGAGGAATTTCGTCGGGAAACTTGATCGGAAGGATATCGTTTTCCGATGGAATATAGCTCATCTTATTTTCATCGGGAAAGTTGATCGGAAGGATATCGCTTTCAGATGAAAAGTAGCTCATCGAAAATCGTGCTCGGATACTGATCGGAACGATGTCATCGTGCGCGTCAGGATCAGTTTACGAGGAGTTTGTTGATCGGCCGAGCAAAATCCGATGAGTTGATGCTACTTGGGTAAGCATGAATACTACGCAGTCCGGTCACATTAATGTGACCACCTGTCAAAAGCCTGAAAAACAACCTTTCGCAGAGAGGACTGCTGCGAGACGTGCAGGAAGATATTTATTTAGGGCCCTGAAGGTGTTCACTGGTAGTTTGAGCCATGCCGACTCCAATGCTGTGGCCAGCTGGGCTAGATTACGCGGATGAGGATCCATGGAGCGAATAACCCGATAGAGATGGTCCTACATATTCTCGATTCTGTCTGAATCAGGAGAGTTTGCTGACCAGGGAAGAAGGGTAAACTCATTCTGGTGCTCTTTGAACCACGCACGTAAACTGGCAGCTGTATGGCACTTTTCATTGTCCTGCTGGTAGATGCCATCATCCTGAGGAAAAACATTGCACATATAGGGGTGGACATGGTCCGTAAAGACAGATGCGTACTTGCAGAAATTCATCGTGCCTTCCACAATGATGAGTGAGCCCAAAGAATGCCAGGAAAGCATTCCCCAGCCCATAATGCTCCAGTCTCCAGCTTGGAACGTTCCGGCAATGGTTGAGGGTGCTTGGTTTCAGAGGTTTCACGCCTTATACGTCAACGTCCATCTACCCGATGGAGCATAAAACGTAATTCATCAGTATATGCTACCTGTTGTCACTCAATAAACGTCCAGCTGCGGTACTGGCGTGCAAATTCCAGGGTTCGTCGTCGATGGACAGTAGTCAGCAGAGCTGCATGAACCAGTCTTGTGCTTCGGGAGCCCAGACTCAGCAATGTCCACTAAATAGTATTTTTGTAGATGATGTTGGTAGCTCCTTGGTTCATCTGGGGGGGGGGGGCAGTTGCTCAACGGTAGCCCGTCTATCAACCAGAACGCATCTCCGCAGCCGTCGTTCGCCTCTGTCATCTATGGCTCCTGGTGTATTACATTTTCCACGTCGCTAATTTTTGACAGTCCCATTTTGCCACGCATGGTACACTTTTACCACGATGACAAGCGAACAGCTCAAAAACTCAGCCATTTTGGAAATGCTTCCACCCTTGGCCCGAAAGCTAATGATTATGCCCTTTTGGGCGTCGGATAAATCGCCCCCTTTTTGCATTACGCCAATAATAGAAATGTTTTCCAAAGCCCTCACACACCCTTTGTACACCTCCAACTGCATTGTGCTACCAAGTGCTTCTTGTGATTGGTAATTTGACGTCGACGTCGAAAGTACGTGGTGGTCACATTGATGTGACTGGCTGTCTATTTAGATACTTTTTTTCCACAGAATATGAAATTAAGGTATCATTTCATTTTATTTTAAATCAGCGAAAAATAACAATTCACTTTGTGTCTGATTGTTTTGAAAAATTACCAGTTAAAAATTGAATTTCTGAATTACTGCTGTCAAGCGCGAAACATCTAATTTGAGAAAGTTAACCAAAAAGGTAAAGTATTCCATCGCTTCTTTGCAGTAAACAGTAATCTTCAGACAGTTTGTGAAGTTAGTATTATGACCAATAAATACGAATTAGAAACTCCAGAAACAGGATAAAAAAATTATGTCAATCACTAAGCTTAGATGCAGGTTATAAGTTATTGGATTTATATGTTTTACCACTTTCAGAAACCATTTGCCAGAAACTACAACTCTCCTACAGATTATTTAAACTGTGGAATGACTAATTTCCTTTTATTTCTATCGGGGAAATAAAAGACTGCTTATTAGTTTCACTTATCTTTTTCTTTTTTTTTTTTGTTTTTTTTAGAAAAAACTCTTCTAGCTGCTTTTTCCCATGCTATAAATTAATTTTGTGCCAATTTCTATGAAAATCGAAGAGCGGTCTTGGCCCTACGCTCGTAACTGACAAACAGACAGACAGACACAGACAGACAAACAGACAGATAGATAGATAGATAGATAGACATCCAGACATACAAACTTTAGCTTTATTATTAGTAGAGAGGAGATGAACAAAAATAAATGAAAATATGATCTGAAATGTATAAAAATTATAACTTTTTCAAGCCTGGAGTAATATAATATATATATTATAGACATGCGAACAGAAAAGTAAAAGAAAAGGGAAAAAACAAACGCTAAAAAAAGAAAAACTTGCTGGTGGAGACGGGGTAGTAAAAAACTTAATTATTTGATTACGATTTTTTTTTATCAAGAACAAGTTCATTTTTTTAACACAGTCGAACCCGCTCAATTGAATAGCCATTTTCCATTACAAAAGTTTGATACATTGAAAATGCTTTACTTCAAACGAGATATTCTTTTAACAGATTTTCTAATAAAAGGAATCAACTGCAATTCTTTTTCTATATATAATGTTATGACATTTTTATTTTACGCGAAGTTCAGTTGACGGAAAAAAAGTGATTATTAAAGCATTGACAAGGAACCTAGTTTATTTTCCGTAGTAACGTTTATCACTTCAGATGGATTCAAAGAATAAAGACTTTCGTCACAAGTATCATGTGCTTCTTCAGCTTTTTAGCTCTTGAAAATACGCAGTGTGTCCCCGTTTAACCCGCAAGACCCCTATTTTCGCTAAAGTTTGTTTCAGATACATTGCAAAAATGAACTACTGTTTTTACAGTATAATACTGGCAGCCGAGGTTACAACTTAAAACGGTAAAATTCACAGTAATAAACTGTATAACTAGCAATTTTAGTTTTTTACGGTAAAGTTAGCAATTCTACAGTTTATTGTCATAAAATTTAGCATTATTATTCTGTAAAAACAACAGTAAAATACTGGCAGCAGAGGTTCTAGTTTAAAACTGTAAAATGCACTGTAATGAACTGTAAAATTACCAATTTTTACAGTTTATTACTATAGAATTAGCTGTATCGTACTGTAAAAATAACAATCATTTTCTACAGTGTTATCCTTTTTTTCTCCTATTCGTAGTTAGGGGAATCAAAAGCTAAAAAAAAACATTTCGTACACAAAAAAACTGACATTGATACGACCAATAACCAAGATATAAAACATAGTGTTTTATAACTTATACCACTTCTTTTAATTAAAAAAAAAGTACTCGAAAAATCCCAATTTTTTTCAATAACATTTTTCAGATCTGCAATTTTCGTGACAGTTTGGAAACTTAACTTCATTATTTTTCCCTTTTGCTTTTATTAATACTTTCCATACTTTCCATTAGCAAGCGCAATTCGAAACGTATCATGTGCGCAGCATCCTTATTTCTGAAGTTCATTAAAAATAATAAGCCGCTCTTCCGTCATTTTACAAGTTAATTACAATTTTGTTCTCTTTACCTTGTGACGGTTTAATTTGCGTTTTTTGCTCGTTTTAATCCTTTTAAATATTAAGATATCTTTTACTCTGATGCATGGCGAAAAGTACATGCATTGAATCGTTTCTATTCGGAAACATTAATACTTACATAGCACCTAATAATAATTAATTTACTTACATAGCACCTAAAACACTTGAAAGAATTGAATTTGGAATAGCTATTATACTAGCTAATAAACTTTCTTCTGAATAAAAAGAAGACATTTTGTTTCCAAGAGATTATTTTAACTGTTAGAAAGATTGTTTTCAAAGGCGGATCCAGACATTTTTCAAGGAATTGGCGTTTGATTTTTACTACTTAAGTTTTACTATGTATACCGTAAATCAGGGTTACTTGGACCCTAGGTGGTTACTTGAGCCCACTACAATAAAATGATAAAATCTAGGTTTGGTACCTACTAGTTGAAGACTTGCACGTAGTTCCTCGTTTCTCCACTAGGTAGAAGCCCTCTGCAGTCTCTAACGCTAGTACCAAACCCGGATTTTATCATTTTACTGCGGGCTCAAGTAGCCCTCTTCTGGGTCCAAGTAACCCTGATTTACGGTACTAGATTTGCAAATATTGATCTCAAAGGTTTCGGACTTCAATCCCGAAATGTTTCTGGGGGAGAGCTAAAAACCACTTTTACCCCAAAACCATTAAATCTCATTAATCGCGTTTTCGAAACTTCAATTTCGAAAAATTACCGGTTTAGGGTCCCCCAAAGAAGTTGCTATCGCCCCCATTGCCCCTCCCTTGTATCCGCCTCTGGTTATTTTGAACTATTTGTAGTCTAAACCCATTGAGATAAATTTATGCGGTTTGGAGGAAAGTATTCTCCATCAATTGCAAGCGAACATTTTGTTTAATTTAACTTTTGCTACTTTGAAATAATTAAAGAATACTACTCTATGATTCTTGGGTAAAATCTTCCGCTAATTTGAGCATAACTCAGGTTATTGATTTTGTCTTAATAGGGGTGATAGGAGAAACAACAATGAGGGAAAAATAAATAAACGCATTTTGAACCATTTAAGCAAAGTAGAAGGCGGCGAGTTGAAGACACAAATTAATGTCAAAATTTTCAAAGAGATAGCAAGTGCACGCGTTAAATTGAAAACTTCGGAAAGTGCACATATTCAACAGATCGTCCCTTTTTAAAGTGGAGCTGTTCACGAGTGCTCAATGCAACTTTTAAGAACGGACAGCATATCCATCTATGCACTTAATCTTAAAATACAAAACGAGGAAAATCATTGCAGATTTTATTTATTTCTTTTTATATAAGGGTCATTCCGGCGAAAATGGTACAAATCATGTCCGAGACTTTAGAATTTTTTAAAATCAATTTTAATAACTACCACCCATAAAGTGTATTTTTTACTGATTCTCCATTTAATTTTGTGCCATCAAGTATCAATTGTTTTGGTATAATTCATTTAGAAATGACACAAAAAAAATATATTTGTCAGAAGAAGGAGAAAATGACGTGTCCCAGCTCAAATTGCTAGAATTTTAAATGTGATTTAAAATTAAACTGAAATTTAACAACAAAATAAATGACACTGCACTGCACAAAAGATGCTTCTGACACCATTTCTGCAGATTATTACGCAAATGAAAAAAAATTTCCCCCCAAAAAACTATTATTTATCCATGTCCCTAGATTTTCTATGTTTCGAATTGTCCACTCTGTTAGAAGCCTTTTGGAAATAAAATAAACAATTGCATTCAATCTGATATATATTTTTAAAAATATAGGTATTATAACTGCCGTGATTAGCTTGCTACATTGAATTATTTAGTCAACAACCGGGGTCAGCCTAATTCTTTGCTTATGGTAGTTAATTTGAACTGTTAGATGTCCACTCTGTTAAAGCAGATTTCATAATGAAAAAAATAGATTTTTTTCTTGAAATTGCAGACAGACTTACAGTTTTAGGCTGTTTATTCCACTTTATGCTTGTTCTGTGATTCTAACTTTTCTTTGTGACTATACAGATATTTTTAAAGACTTATTTGTCCACTCTGTTATATGTCCACTCTGTTAAATAAAGTGATCAAAATATTTAAAATCCTTTCAAAAATGAGTCATGTACTAGTTATTTACACTTCATTACACACAAATAAATGGAAACTCAATAAAAAAAATATGATTAGGTGGTGGAAATTATTTAAATTGATAATCTTAAGTAAAGAGTTTCAGACATGATTTGTACCATTTTCGTCGGAATGACCCATAAATCCATGTTTACCAGAAATTAGTTTTTATTGTAAATATATTTACGCATAAACATCAGAAAAGTTTAATAATTGCCAAGAAAAATGTGAGAAAAATATTTAAAATGTTATATTTTTTCAAAAAATAACTGTGAGAAAAAATAATTGAGACGAGAGAGACCCCTCTCTCTCCTTCCCTCTCCTACACTCATTCTACTTTTATGAGCTAACAATCATTCCTAACGATACTTTTCAAGAAAAATGTGAGGAAAACTAATGAAAGAGCTAAATAATTTTGAAGACAAACGTGAGAAAAGTACTTAAGAAATTAAATAATCTAGAATATGTACAAAAAATATTTCAAAAGTGAAATTATATTCAGTAAAATTCAAAAAATAAAAAGCAAAATAATTTTCAAAGAAATGTAAGAAAAACTAATTGAAGATCTAGATAATTTTTTAAAAAATGGGAGAAAATCAAATCAATAATTAAAACTTTTTTGAGAAAATGCGAAAAAAAGAATTAAAAAGTGAAATAATGTTTATGAAAAATATAAGAAAGTAGTTAAAATGTTATTGCAATGAAACGGGATATCCTAACTTAAAATATAACCCAAGTAGCACACTTCGTTTTTTAAAGGTTTTAAAATGGTTATTAACGTTGTAACAACCGGTTAAAAACGTTTATAAAACGTTTAAAGGTTATTTGTGCTACCTGGGAAATAGCTAAACTGAAGGGAACAAAGCAACAAAGCAGTAACTAACATGAATTTTTAAAAATCCATTTTATCTTAGGCTATCATTTCATCCTGAATTTTCAGTAACGTGAAGGGAAAATTGAGAAGCAGAACTTTTTAAAATACTTCCTCAAAAGTCCTTTTAAGCTACTGTGCCAGTAACTAGCACATTAAAAATGATTATTACCTATAGGTACGTATGACTATAATTACTTTTTGGGCAATCTTATTGTTTGCTCAGTAATATTAAAAATTATTGACTCGTGATGATAACAAAACTTGAGTTCAACTAAATAAGAGACGATAATTTGGAATCCAGTTTTTATCAAGTTGAACGACAAAATGGACAAGCAGGACTTCTTGGACAATATCCTCGAAAGAGCACGCGCCCAATGAAAATACAACCCAGGGGCGTGTACCCTAGCTCTCTCCCCTTCCCTCTCCTGCATTCATTCTACTTTTATGAGCTAACAATCATTCCTATTTGCATCCACAGAACTGGAAGTCTCATTCCTACCAAAACGCGACTTCCATTCATTTAACTGCCCGCCCGTTGCTCTTTCAGTCCACCAGTGATGAAGTGAGCCGGCTCCACGGCGCAAGCTCCACCAGAGGGCGCTCCCGTCGTCCACCCCCTTCGCCCGTCGCCGGCGTTCCGAGAGCAAACGATGTAGGGTGGTGAGTCCAGCACAAAAACAACGATGGCCGTGGACGCCAACAGATACGCGAAAGAAGGTGAGTGCATTCCGATTTCAAATGTCCAGGGGACTTCCAAGCACCCCCCTCATGCATGCCCACAGAATCCGCAGTGCGCGATATCGCGTGGTTTTCCGAATTTCTCCTCTTTTTCTCTCTCTCGCTCTCATCTCTTCTCTGCTCTCCGCATCACTTGGGTGTTTCTGTCATCGGCTGGGATGGAGCACGGGGATGGGGTGGACCGAACAATCGTCGGGTTCCGGTCGCACTTGACCTCTTCCTGTGAGGAAAGGTCATTCCAGAACCTTGCTCCTGTTTTGATTTGCGGAGTCAAGTGCAACTTTGTTGTGCAAACAGGCGGTGTTCCGTTTAAAATCAATATAAGCTCGAAGGCATTTTCGAACAAAAGAAAAGGTTTTTTTTTTCGTTTCGCTATTTGGAACTATAAAAAAAACCACTCGAAAAATACTACTACATAATTATATAAGCTCACATTGTTAATGCTTGTAACAGAACATGTAGGTGTTCGTAGTGGAATCTATTAAAGATTTAACTAAGCGAAAAATAGCTTATGTGAAAAAAAGTATCAATTGCTACATACAATTACGCAAGTAGAAAATACTTTTAACAATCCTATTCAAGTTTAAGTAATGTTTTTGAGCACGTAATAGATTTTGAACAGGAATTTTTGCTACTACACATGTATAAATTTTGTTAAATAGATATCCAACACAAAAGCAACTCAAACAACTTCTAAATAATCGAATATTTTTGTTTAAAAATTCCAACATAAATGTTACATTTCCTTTCCGTATTCATTACATCAGTTTTTGTTTTACGCATAGAGAAATTTCCTCTGCGATAATTTGCACAATTTTGAACCATTTTTATCATTCCATCACTAATAAAAAAATTGTTTTCGTAAAAAGACTAAAAAACAAAATACCAGCATGTATATATATATATATAAACAAATTGGAAAATAGCATTTTATTGCGAAAAAACGCATAATTGAACGAATATTTTATTTCTGTATAAAGTCAGATCTTCCCAAACATAAGAATTTAAAATAAGTAATATGTCGTATTTTTTTAAAGAAACCACTTTTTTGGTTTTTTTTTCTTCTTGAGTATTATAGAATAAAAGTAAAATGCTAATGTAAACTAATTTGAAAATAAATTCTAATATAAAATTAAGCAGTCTGAAACTCGAATTCTGAAAAATTTTTGCTTTAAGAAATACATTTCTTGTCTGCATTTTAATTTATTCCGCCATTCAGGTTTTCGTATTTTTAAGGATTCTATGACGAGCATATTCTTTATTCTTAAGGGAAAAGAGGGATTTTCTTATTTTGTCGTTTAAGCTCTTTATTTTCTGTTTCTTTTCTTTTCTTTTTTTAAAAAGTGTTTTAAATTCTTGAAATGCAAAAAGGAGCTTTTCAAAATCTAATGGCGAAAACATTTTTCACTAAAATAACGATACTCAAAACAGCCAGTTCATAAAATGATACTAGTTTTTAAAATTATCACCATTAAATATTTGTTGAGCCTCCAATATTACTTTATTTTCGGATAATTTAGTGCTGCATACTGGACTTTGGTTTCTTGTGCATTTCCGATTTCTTTTTTCATACACAAACTTTTCACATGCAAAAAAAATTAATTTCTCGAAAAGCATTGCGCTTTCCCAGAAGCAGCTTAAAAAAGTTGATGCCCTATAAATATTTATGATAAAAGACGCTCCAATGAAAATAATAACCAAAACCGCGCATGTGGTTTTAATATTGTATCATTTTGTTCATTACGATAAAAAATAACTCCAAAACACATTCATGTAATTTACATTATACTATAGTATTTGATTTCGCTTAATTTATAATTGCTACCAATTTGAGCATTTTTTTTTTCAATTTGAGTAACGTTTTTCAACTAAAATCCCTATTTAAAATATTTTTTTTCTAATCATTGGTTTGATATCCATTTATTGGAGACATCCCCCTTCTATAAACCTTTGCATATGAGCATTCCTGGTTTGTTTACAGTGTAATGAATATTTTTTTCTTAGAAGTACTTTTGAATTTACGATTATTGTTTTCTGTTTTCTATATATACTTTACATGCTTAAAAAATCACAGCTTAAGCTTTAAAACAGACATTTTAGTGATTATCGGAAATTCTCCCCATAATGTTTGAATTGCAGCACAAAATCAGGAAAAAATAACTAAATTCTACTTAAAGTTAAACTAGACTTTTTTCTTTTTTAATTATTTACGCATATTAGTGAAAGATAAAAGGGTGTTAACTAATGACTTTGCAAAAAGAAGATAACAGAGAAAATATTTTCAGCACCATAAAATAACTTTTAGTAACATTTAGATCCCGGATTAGATGTAATTGCATATTTGTGGTTATTTAGCGTTAATGCTTACAGCATAAAAAGTGACAAAATTTCAAACTACCTACATATTACTGCGTTTTTCACTCACACTTAAAAATTGGATCACAGAAAGCTATTTTGTTCCTCAAGAAGTAAAAGCAGAAGACCTGTAGATATTTTTTTCAAAGTTTGCCCGATTTTTTTGTGCATAATACCAATGTATATACTTTTTTCAAAATTAAAATTAATCGTTAAAATTATGAAGAATGCGAGAAACGAAAAGAAATTCGTGTTTCATTCACATGTTGAAACCTTTATGCATGAGTTAAGGATTGTTGTACCTGTGTGTGTTTGTGTGTGTTTTCTGAATTTTTAGTACATATTTTATGAATTTTTAGTGCATGTATAATTAAATGTATATATTGATGAATTTATTGTACATATAATAAATGTTCTAGTTTTATTTAACCTAATTTTCCTTAAATTATAATGATTTTTTAAACTCTGAACATGGCGATGTACACAATGCGGTCATTTCTAGATTTTCTAGCTTTATGTAGAAACATATTACAAAACGTTTATTTTGCTGATTTTTCCTTCTTGATAAATATATGCATACTAATGGCTATTGTAGAAACTGCCACATCGCGATCTGCTGGAACATTGTGTTGTACCACAAAGTAGAAGTTAGATATCGCCACTTATTATAAGTATTACGCTCAAATGTATGTTTTTGTGTGAACGACATAACTTCCTTAATGCTGTTTAGAACTTTAAAATATATCAGATTTTTTTTTCACCGCATTCGACGAAAAACAATCAGACAAATTACATTTTGGCTATTTTTTCTGAATAACAGATTTTTTTTTTTTACGTATAGTTTTAATGAACAGTTGGGATCTCGAAATGGAGATCCGTTGGTATAATTAGTGAGAGTGTCCGGCTGATAATGCGAAGGTCGTTACGACTCCCCGTTAACTAAAAATTGTAGATTTAATTATTCATTATCTTTAGAAGAATTCTGATTGAAATTTCCATGGGCGAGTAACCTAAACTAAATTGCAGAATTATGAACTACAGTTCTGTTGCTGTTAAAATCAAAAGAAAATTTTTTTTTAACATGGTAAATCGCAGTATTTTTTTTTTAATATTGTAACGAAATATATACATTCATTTCAATTTATTTTGTTGCTATATTAATTTTGTCTGCAGAATCCTGCAATAAAGTTCCATTATCGTAGTTGGTAATAGCGTCGTGCTAAGAGCACGAGTGTCATGTGATCCAGCCGCCCATATGCAAAAGATACACGTTTTGAATAACTACTTTTATTCACGTCAATTTTTGTTCAAATTTCCATGAAATGAAACTAGTTAGGAGCAGGGTTCCGAATCAGAGTTGTGTTGTTACATTAAAATCAGAAAAGAAAATTTTTATTTCAACATAATAAATAGTAGTATCATTTATATTATTTCTAAAGGGTGTTTTTGTGGGAAAGCCATACCTTTCATAGTACTTCAACCTTCATACGTAAAACATAATTTTAAAGGTTTCATAATTTTAAAAGTTTTTTGCTAAAAAACTACCATTTTGGCTGTTATTCGTAACGTTACACTAAAAAAAAAGATATAAATGCCTGCTATCGAGAATGACTGATTCGCACCGGTCAGCTAGTTTTTTGTTCTAGTAGAATATAATATCCTTGTCTTTTTGGTAAATATTTTTAATAAATGTATGCATAAAAATAACAAATGTAGAAATATATGTATAGTTTTGCGCCAAACAGTACGACTTAGACATGCTAGATTGCTTATCTCTGTACACAGTTATTTAAAAAAAATCTTTAATAAGATTTATAAACCTTTAAATCTCCTTTGTTCTTTGCCTCGTACGTTGCTCCCACCTTTTCATATATTTTCATAGTCCACAAAAAATCCTGCATACACAAGAGAATTGGTCAAAACATGCGACTGACTTTCCATATAGCAGTTCCTCAAAACAAAACCGAAAAGAAAAACACAACTCAATATTTCTAAACATACAGATAAAGCACTTCTAAAAGAGATTCCCAATCCCATTAAACCAGAACTTTCTAAAAAAGAAGTCAGTTTTTGTTTCGGTTCTCGTTCAAATGTTGTTGCTTTTCATCCTTCGTCGCCAGGACTCAGGAGCCTTCACGTATGACTCAGGAGCGGAAACGCTCCGACCTGATTTGCATATAATTACGTGAGAAAAGACTCCAAATATAGGATCGCAATATTGAGGGCGACAACTACGCTCAGCATAGGGTAAAGATAAAGACAGAATCTTGCATATATTAATTGAGTGAAGACGACTGGATGCACAATCAGACTCCACTTTAATTAAGAGGAGACAAAAAGATGAATGCACACCTTCGGATGTGTATTCTTTTAGAAAACTCAAAGCTGATTAATTTTGAATCGTCTCGCTGATGCATGATAGGAGAAAAACTAAAGTCACGCCAAAATAATTGTGACTGTTTCGGAGAAATATTCATGTAATTAAATTTTCGTAGCTTTTTCTTATCGCCTTTTATTTGTATGTAGTGTTAAAAATGATTTTACTGTTTCGAAAGGATTGAACAAAGTACATTTTTGGTGAACTTGTATATTAAAGTGGTGCAAAAAAAAAAAAAAAAAAAAAAAAAAAAAAAAAAAAAAAAAAAAAAAACGTTATTTTGGGCGTCGTTACAGGGTGGAAAAGGGGGTATTGGTGAGGACATAAAAAGCAAAAAATACTTTATTGAAATCTAATGATATCTTACGATCTTACAGCGAGCCATAAAATTTTAAACTTTTTTAAACACATTTCCGTCAACATATTTTTTATAGTTGTCGGGTAGAAAAGTTGCGATTGATGAAGACTAGAAAAAAAAGTTTGTTGAAATAGGATAATGTCTTAAGATCCCGCAACGAACCTGAGTATTCAAAAGAATATAGAATTTCGCTATCTTTGATTTTACTTTATTTTTTTTAAACCTTTTCTTCAATTTTTTAAAAATCTCTTGAACAAAAAATTTTCAACGGAAACTACTTTGCAATTGAAGTAATTAATTTGTCTGCTTACATGTCACTTTCTGATTCACCCAAATTTATAAAAATTAACAAAAAATCGCTTTTTCAAATGACTTGTAAATTTAAAACTAATTTTGCTAATTATTAATGAGGTGCTTTGACATTAATGCGATTACAAAGAAATCTAGAAAAGACCTTTTAGAAGAAACAATTGATGATGCACAACTCGTTTAAACCATATTTTAAGCATCATAACCGTGACGAATTAAAATAATAACAATAACAATAATAAGCTGTGACGTCAAAATCCATAAAAATTATCTGAAAAAATAAATAAATGAATACTCTAGAACAAAATTTGAAAAGTAATCGTGCACATTAAGACAAACTATATTGTATGAAACATTCAAAGTCTTACACGTCTTCCAAAGGAGATAGGTGTCATTACAGTTTAGGCTGTACTGTACATTTCCTGACACAGTTATGTTGCAGTAATTAATAACTCTCGACTTCAGATTTTGAACTAAAAATTTAAGTTTAAGTGTCAAATGTTGAATTTACTTAACGAGATGTAAAAAAAAGGCAAATAGTAGTTGCTCGTTATTCCTAAGTTTTGTAAGTTTAAAGCTCACTATATCGGCTTTTTTTTTTTTTTTTTTTTTTAACTTCATCTGTAAAATTTTCATTTTCAAAAAATACTGCCATAAAGATTATTTTAGCGGAATCCGCAAACGAATAGACCAACTATTCCGCTTTTTTTAGGATCACTTTAAATTTTTTACCCTAAACTGTAATCTCTCATTAATTTAATACTGAGTTTAAAATATAATTCTATAACTGCTTGAAAGACGTTGGAAAAGAAAATTAAGAGTAATGACCTTTCTAAAGTTTTCAAAGCGAAGACATTTAGTTTTAAAATTCTATCATCTTGATATGTCCCTAGGATATTATGATTTGTTTAGGGGGAGGGGAGTTATAGTCTAGGTAAACTGACATTATTTGGTTTTTGAAAATTGAAATTATATTGATAACGCTTAAAGATCGCATCTTTGTAGAACGTAATATTTTAACAATAAATAGTTGTTTATTTCTCTAAAACTAGTTATTAAACAAAATTATTTAACTATGGATTGTTTCAAAGTTTTAATTATGTTTTGATGTAATATTGGCTTGGAGTATAATTAGAAAGTAATTAACTCAAATCATATCTATGAAATCGCATTTTTGAACGCATTATTGATTGATGATTAAATAATTGAGAATTCGTTATTAGTTAAAGCAATTTGCATCAATATTTTTATAATTATCTACTAATTACTATAGTTTGAATTCATTTTGACAGCTAATAGTAAGTCAAAAATGAAAAATATATTTATACTATTTTGCTTCTCGATGTATAAATTGTTTTACGCTAAAGCCAAGTTAATTTAACTAAAATTTTATCTTTTAATTTTAGCTTCATTTTCCGTTCATGACAAGTATTTGGATTAAGAAAATTTTTAGATGTGTTCAGAATTATGTGTTAAGTTGTGAAATTTTTTTCTACAAATTGAGAAAGAAAAAAAATAAGGTTATTACCCAATACCACATCAATAGATAAGTCGTAAAGACATTTCTTACACCTTTGGGTCTTGTCAGGCGGTAGAGAAATAAGTAGGGAAATAAATAAGTGTACGAGGTAAGCTCAAGATCATTAACAAAAATAAAAGCATTTATTTATTCATTCGATGATTTGTTGATTTTATTTTATTTATTTATTTTTATTTAAGTTAATTATTTATTTATTTATTTATTTATTGAATGTAGAATTGAAAAAACAAGAACAAGTAACATGTTTTTGCTCCCAATGACACTTTGATATTTGCTCTAACACACTAGAAGTACAATTAATTTTTTTATGGACAGATTTTCACCTACCAAAGAACAGGTTGCCGTTTATTTTCTCAAAACTCCTTTTTTCAAATAAGGACTTTTTTTCAGAGAGTACCCTTTACATGATTCATAATTACTCAACATTTCAGTTTTATCACGATATTTCTATAACAACTAATTCAACGAGATTTAGACTTTTAAAACGCAGTGAAAACAAGTGTTGCTCCTTAAAAATAATAAATGTAGAAGAATTTTAGCATTATTAGGAAACATCGTGAGGCTAAATACATAGAAGCTCTCTAGTTTAAGTATTAACTATAAATACGAATAACCCACAGTTTAAAATCTTATAATAGAACTTTGTTTTTAATTTCATTAAAAAAAATAATAATTTTTATTGTACTGACAAAGGTGTTCTAAATCGAGTATACAATACAAAAGAGCATTTTTAATTCTTTCCAGAATTTTCAGATTTCTTAATGTACAATCTAATTTCTAACATAAAAATTCAACACGTGTGCACATTCAACTCTGAAAAATAAACAAACTAATCTATCAAAAAATGCTTTATAAAACTTCGTAAACCAACCAAAAGAGAAGTTCTTATTTAATTTAACCTTCACCGCTATTATGATTTTCATTGTGATACTTTTGTAAACAATAAAATTCTGCCCACACTAAATAAACTGCAATTCCTTCTTTCTGATTAAATTAGCCAACCGTTTGTTTTGATGACTTGGAAATATTCCAGCTGAAAATGGAAACGCATAAGATATATTTTTTTCTTTTTGTATTCTGAAATAGCAATAGCTTTGTAATAAGAATAACACTTGAAATTATTCGTGAAGGAATCCGGCAGAACGAATAAAATGATTCCAAAATGAATATTTAAACTTCATTACAGTTTCAAAACCACATTTCCAATTTTCTTTTCATATAAAGTGACTTAAGGTACATGAAACTTTTCACAAAACGTTGTTTATTTAAAAATAAAAACTGAATTAAAGCTCTTAAGAAAAATTAGACACAATTTAATTTTTATTTTTGAATTTATTTTGAGAGCACCACATCACTTGCACAAATTGTGTCCTAAGTATAAATAAGCATTAGCACATTTAATTAACAACTAGATGTATACAATAAACTACTGAACAGAATATTATACGAAAAGAACTAAGTTTTAACAATAGTTTGCTAATTTCCCGTAAAATGAAAACTAGGTCAGAAAAGTGTTAAAAATATACAAGTGCATGTATAAAAATTCAATTTCTTCTAAAAATATCATTTAAAACAATACATGATTGAAAATACAGTAATAAAATAGAACTTTTAGGATATGGAGAAATTTGTGGCAATGGTTCGACTCGCTAACCCTTTTCAATGGCTCTTTCTTAATTAGCTATATGTTATTTATTTATTTTTTTATTAGCATTATTATAAATTATTTTTTAGTAAAAAAATAATTATTTCTAAATATGCTTATTTTTATTTGATATTTATTTATTTACATAATATTTTTCCTCTTTTTTTATTAGATTTTTTTTTCGACAGTTTCTCATTTTCTATCCTGAATTTTAATTTCTTTTAATATAACTCTACAATAAAGTAAAAATTGCCAGAAGTAATTAGGAGTCAAACATCTGTAATCAGAGCTGTTTACCGCTAGTTTAAATAGTTAAAGGAAAATGCTGTAGAAAATTTAATATATTGCTCTGAAACGCTCAGCTATGACAAGGAAGTAGGGCAATGTGGGGCAAAGTGAAATAGCGGGCAAAGGTGAAATGATAAAATATTTTCACAGTTTGCAGCCCCACCCACCTAGCAAAATTTTAACTAAGTTCTTAGACATATAGTTGATTCCTGTCAAAAAATAGCTCCAAAGATCAGCAAAAAAGTTATAAACAAGTAATTTTCAAAGTTTGATACCTTTATTGTAATATGCGAGGTTTTTTTTTTTTTTAATATTTTTTGTTATTATAAAATGATAAAATTTTTGAATTATTACCGTAAATCAGGGTTACTTGGACCCTAGGGGGTTACTTGAGCCCACTACAATAAAATGATAAAATCTAGGTTTGGTACCTACTAGTTGAAGACTTGCACGTAGTTCCTCGTTTCTCCACTAGGTAGAAGCCCTCTGCAGTCTCTAACGCTAGTACCAAACCCAGATTTTATCATTTTACTGTGGGCTCAAGTAGCCCTCTTCTGGGTCCAAGTAACCCTGATTTACGGTATTTTAACTATTAATTGAGATCTACTGATGTCGAGTGCAGTCCTTATTTAGTTCATATTAAGCATTTTTTTATTTTAAATGTTTAATAATTTGTCAAGTGCACGCGAGACAAAGTGGATGGACCAAATTGAAATAGTTCATTTCGTTTGCTTTTACATGCATTTACTAACTCACGTACGTATTTCTTTACTTATTCATTTATTTCACATTATTGCTTGTCATTCATTTTCTATTTTATTCACTCATTTCTTTTTCTCATATATTAATTAATTCTTTTATTTGTTTATTTTCTCTTTAATAATTTATTTATTCGTTTATTTATGCATTTATTTGATGAAATTTACTGTAACTCATCAAACAGAAAATGTTTCATTACAAAAATATTGTATTTTTCACTTTGCCCCATGGGTGCCTCAAGGTGAAAAATTTTCACCTTTTTTTGAAGGGGAAAAATAATTGCTAAAACTGAAAAGTAACATTTGAACGAGAATTGTATTTCAAAATACATTATCCAATCTTTATGTACACTAGTTTTCAGAACAAATTTCCAGTTCGTTCATTTTGATACAGGTATGTTATCCTAACTACTTTATTTTGCCCCTCATTTCCCTACTGGGCTTAAAGATCACATTTATTGAAGGACTAGCACAAAACATGATGCCTAAAATAAAAGACGATATAAACTCTCAGAAACCTTCTTAGAGGCATCAGTATTTTTTCAATTCCCTATTTTCTTGATTCGTGAGAAAAAAAAAGTTATAATTTTAATGAAATAAATCTAAATTCTCCTATCGACATTGAATTTCTTCAAATGAAACAAAAATCTCTACTGTTTCCAAAATGCGTTCGCAAAACTTTTGGCAGCTGAAGAGAGAGAGTGGCTGAAAGACAGAGGCGTATCTTGACAATGTACGCTGGTGTGTTTCAGTGGAATAAAATGTGTTTCAGTGGAATAAAATGCAAAGAAAGTGAAATTGAATAGGAGAAAAAATAATGAGTCATTTAAAACTAGATACACGCTTACAGTAAACTAGCTTATTACCCGGCTTTGCCCAGTATTGCAACTTATTTCATGCTAAAATGAAATAGGTGAGCCTTAAATTGATAATTCATTGTTAATTGTAATCTTTGTTTGGAAATACTCATATTTAAATGCGTTAAATTTTATCCATTTGTATGCTTAAGGGCTTATCGCTATTACTCTATATATACAAAATGGAAATAAAATGGTCATTTTGAGACAAAAAATTTGAATGTTGAGCTGTTTAGATTTTTTAAAAATTTCAAAACCCTGCCTATGTGAATTCTGGTGCATCAAGGAACCTCTGTGCCCAGTTTGATGAAAATCCGACGAAAACTGTGAATTTGTATAAGGAACAAACATGCAAACAAATAGACATACATCCATTTCTATGTATATAGATATGTAGCACAACAAAGATGGCGACCGTGGTGGCCACTTTGTCAAAACCACCAGGAGCTATCTCATAAATACGGTATCTCCAGCACCGACCACACAGGAAGTCATCCTCAACCAGCTTCCGGAACTTAACGAGCCGGTGAAAGACCGGGAACGGGAGAGCTTACTTTGTGGAAAAAAAAAGGAACTGTTCCGAACTGCTTCGAACATATTTTTTTTAGTCCGCTCCTTTCCCCAAGAAAAACAACTTATCTCAAAGTGTAGTCGTTAAACAAGAATTCGAAAGCCGTTAAAGAGCATTTGAAAATCGGTAGACGGCACTTGGAGAGAAAAGTCTAGCAAAAGTGTTCGCATTGTCGACCTTAGAGAAGAAAATCTTTGCCTGATATCGTTCTCTCCCTGTTTTCCCCATTATCTTCGTTATCTCCGAGGAAATTTGTTCCGTTTGTGACTTGCCATCTTTCGAGCATTAAGGGTGGTTGGGTGTTCGCCGTAAATCCCGGGGTGCGCTCCTAATTTGTTTTAAATTACAGTGGCAAAGAGGAAATGGGTTTCAACTGGTGCAAATAGAAACATTTTGAAAATTAAAAAAAAAAGTTTTCGTGAGAACAAATATGTGGAAGTTTAAAACAGTGAATATAAGGTACCATTGGTTTTTGTCCATACGGCTGACCTGATTTAAAAAATAATAATAAAATTCAAAATTCTGGGATTGGGATCATATTAGTTTAAAAAATTAAAACAAAAATTCTATCAATGAATTTTAGTTTTGGATAAAAACCCGGAAAAAAAGGCTCATTTTCACCGGATGCCTCTTTTTGTCAGTTACTAAAAAATTACCAGTAATAAGTGAGTTTGCATTTCATAAATCAACCCAATGCGCTTGAAACAAATAATAATCTTTTTTTCTGATTACCATTGAGTCTATATGAGCCTATTTAAATCATTTGTGACAACAAATCCCTGGATCCTTTGAAAGCAACCTAGGTAATGAAAACACACAGCTCCATTTTCATCTTCACTTTCACTTCTCCGTTATTAATGTTCTGAAGAAACAAAAATTTCTTCATCTGAGTTTAAAAATTTTACTCAATATTGTACTTCTACTAAATATTACGCTCTTCTCCAACCTGATTTTCATTTTTTATCAGTGCATGGTTTTATAAAATTCATATTCGCTCTTAAACTGAGAGACAATCTTTATGGTTTTGAACTTCTGTAAAACGATGTTTTTCTGAGCGATTGTGGAATCATTTCCCTTAACAATAAAAAAATAGCTATAACCATCGTTCAGTAAACAATTTTTACCTGTTTCGGTTTGATGATAAAACACTATTACGTGTGTTATAAACGTATTATAAATCAGCCATAAATTATCTTTTAAATTAAAAATATATCTCCTGAAGATACAACTATATAATCTTCCGTAGCAATAATTGGAGAGGGTCAGTCAAGCATCGCTGTATCGAGGTTTTTCTTCGGTTTGTAAATTAATGTCGGACAAAAAACATGATTAACACTAAAACTAGGCAACTAGCTGAGCCCCAATGGGAAGCCACGAGAGGTCAGTGTTACCACACAATAAATTATTTCTACTTTTTTTTTATAATGTTATTTCGTATGTTTTCATATTAGATGTAGGTATGCGTGCATGCTTGAATTTAATTAATCGGTAAACTTCGGAATTTCATTTGAGAAATTGAAAAATCCCTCCTCACAAAAATGTCGATTTGATGCTCCCCTGTAGGCAACTTGACAAAACAGCTTGTAAACGCTTAAATACATTTTTCACCCAACTTGCAGAAATTCAACAAAGACACAATCAAAATTCAGAGTTCAATGTTCCATTACAGCCCATTTGAGTTCTTTCCTAAACAGAACTGCAGCGAACATTTTCCATCGATCACGTGCACCTGCTTTCTATCGGCCCTGACATTCTGGTCACGTTATTCAAACGAAATGGCTTCCATGCGGTTTTTTTTTTCTTTTTTAAACGCCGTTATTGGCTTTTATGTTCTTATTTAAAAGGCGGAAAACTGATTAACTGCAACAAAGCATACGGTTAAGGGAATTCATTCGTAGTCCGGGCACGCGGGAAAGCAAACCAAAATCTCAGAAAATAACTCTCAGAGTACTTAAGTAATTCATGTTCTAACAAGACTTGACACACAGATTTTACTTATTGCAATGAAGTTTATGCACACATCTACCCTCTCCCCCCATATATATGAGTAGCATTGCTACGAGGGAGTGGGGCGAGAAGGAGGTATGCTGAGAAAGACATCCTTTGGAGTTAATTAACCAAAATTATACAGTGAACTCTCACTTATACACCGCCTCATTTATGCGCCTTTTTCACTTATACGACGATTTTGAATGGTCCCAGCACATTCCATAGAAAAATAATGATAGTATCTTTCGTTTATGCGTCGCTCTAAAGCTAAATATTTCACTTATGCGCCGAATTTTCCCTAAAATGTATGAAAATTTATTTATTTTCTTTAAAAAATAAGCATTTTTCTTTACTTTCCTCTTTAATCTTTCGCCTTTATTGCTCACGGAAGGCATTTTTTCCGCACGTTCGGAGAGGGACAATTATCTATTATGCATCGTTTTAAAGGGGACAGTTTATAATTAGGTATGCTACAACTTTTGTTTTCTTTTTATTATTATAGTTACGTTACAGTAATTGATAAACTGTAGTAATATGTCCTTTTTCTTTAGAAATATTCTTACTCATCCTCTCATTAGAACCTATGTTGCGTTTTAGTCCTTTAAATAGGCTTGTTCACTTATACGTCTCTCTCACTTATGCGCCTTTTTCTGTTGGTCCCTAGGGCAGGCACATAAGTGAGAGTTCATTGTATTTTTAGTAATTTAAGAGTTGATTAAAAACCTTAAAATTTCAACTCTGTCGCACAAAACGCTGTACTTCACCTTACGAAACTGAAGATCCATGCTCCTGACGTTTATGTAAATATTGGTTAAGTGGTATTCTTTACTTATAAACTCTTCAAGTAAAGAATACCATATTTTTCCTGTTATTTTTTTGCCATTCTCAACCTCTAGTTCAGTCTGGTCTTTATTACATCTTATTTATAGCAATATTATCCATAGAAATCAGAAATCCCATCCTCCCACAGACCTCAGAACAGAGCTCATAGCCTAAACCTCGTGATAAATCGGTATTTTCTTATTTTCTTCGTTGTAACAGAAGATTAATCAAGACATTCTTTTCATCCAACATACTTATGCTTTGAAACGAAATTCTTTCCTTTTGTTCCTCATTATTATTCTATGCTTGCGAAACTTCACTACATTTTCTTGGTCTGTATCAAAAAACAGTGTTCTTTAGGGACCCATCCAACCGGTTAAAGCATATGTAGTGGTATGTGCAGGGAATCCTGGAGTGTGTGGGCGTGAGACCTTGTGATTCATACTCTGACTCCTTTACTCCAAAACCAGTCCCACTCCGATTTCGACTCTGAGGGAAAATGAGCTACTCCGACTCTTGGCAGTTTAAAACTATCGACTCTCGTCTCCAATTCCTACTCCTATACCCCAAAATCAGTACAACTGTGACTCCACCGCACTGAACAGTACTACGACGCAACTTCTGTTGGTTTAAACTTGGCGGTTCGGTGATAATTTATTTGATTAAAATAACAGTGCCTTGAGCTCCTTTTGATTCGAGATTCCTACTCTTTTCCTCTAAAAGGAGTCCCACTGCAATTCCGACTCTAAGAAAAAAATAACAAAACCGACTCCGACTCTTGGCATTTTAAAACTCGACTCTCGACTTCAAGTCGGACTAATTAACCCCAAAAGTCCGAGTCCGACTCCACCACCCTAAACAATTCTACCACACAACTTCAGCTGCTGTAAACTTAGCGGCTCGATGCAAATTCATTTGGTTAAAACAACGATTTCGGTGCCTCGAACCCCTTCCTTTCTATCCAAGATTCCGAGACTACCATGCTGAGAGGCGCAAGCACAAAGACCGATCAGGGAATGGACCATTTCACAAGCGTTGATCCCAGAGCATCGCTTAAAGACACGCTTCTCAAAAGCGGCAATTGCATATCCAGTGAATTCTTTTTGTGAGGATGCAGCCGACCGATCATGTACTTTATCGCCGGTACGGCAGGAGGGGGGGAAGTGTGGAAACCGTTGCCATGACAACCACCACTGCCTGAGTCGGAGAAAGCCAGGAGTACAGATATTATAAATGTGACCCGATCGACCGCCATTTTTTACTCAATATGCCTATATGGTATTTTAACTTTGATGCGAACAGGACGTTGGAGAAAGTATTATTATTACTTTTCAATACTAATTAAAGTGAACTAATAATTTACATTAATTTCTTCATTTCCTTGAAGTTATGGCCTCTTCAAAATACCTATAATCCTTCATTGAAATTTTGTTCTTCGATATATTTGTTATGATAATGATAACAATAATAATTTAAAGTAAAGTCTTGAGGAGCCTAGTGAGGGACATCAAACTCAGGATAGGATAATTTCAGTTTCACAATGCACGAGGCCAAAAAAGATTATTAACTATTCACTGTATTATTCCTTAAATCTGTAAATGCGAAAGTCGGGTATTAGGTAGCAAAGCAGTTTCCCAAGTAGCATCAACTCATCGGATTTTGCTCGACCGATCAACAAACTCCTCGTAAACTGATCCTGTAACGCACGATGACATCGTTCCGATCAGTATCCGAGCACGGTTTTCGATGAGCTACTTTTTATCGGAAAGCGATATCCTTCCGATGAACTTTCCCGATGAAAATTAAATGAGCTATATTCCATCGGAAAACGATATCCTTCCGATCAAGTTTCCCGATGAAATTCCTCGGCACGGGACTGTTCTGCTCGTAAATTGCTCCAAATCTCATCGTATTCTCATCGGATTTTGCTGCTCGGATTCTGCTCGGCCGATGAGACATATTGGATCATCGGCCGATGAGAATTTCATCGGGTTTCGATGAATGGCCGATCATCGGCCGATGAGATGATGCTGCTAGGGTTACCATAGGTATCCGATACTGGAGAAAAAGTATCTCCCTTTGAGTGTCCAACTGCTGATGGTGAAGATGACTAGCGACGCTATCTCTCGAAGAGTAACTCTTAACTAATAATAATAAGTAATAAATGCTAATGATTATTACAGATTAATAAACACATTATACATATTATGCATTAAATTTTTGAAGAAAAAAAATAGATGTTTTTTTCTCTTCGTCTTTTTACTGATCTGTAGTGCTCAGTGTAGTTCCTACTTTTTAATCTAAACCATACCATTCACAAAGGTTTAGAGACTGTACTTTTTATATATCTAATTAATTAAGCCGTTTTTAAGGTCAGTAGAAAATGAACTTCAAAACACGAAATGCTACACCACGTAAATACTCATTCATTAGTTTTAGAAGTATCTACAGAATTAGTTCACTAAAAAACATATGAAAGTTGATACTATGATATATTATGATATATTATAATACCAAATGGTTTCTTATAGTCAAAAAAACAATAAAAAAAACAAAGCTCGAAATTCCGTGAATTAAGTGCAAACATATTTGTAAAAATGTCACACTAGAGCAAATGGGTTGAGCAATCTATAAATTGCAGCTAGGGCCCGAAATCGACCAAAATATGTCGAGTCCGCTAAAATCGGGAAATGGTAAAAGTATCGGTAAATTGATCGCCTAACGTCCGACGTTTTGTTTATTTCGAGATTTAGCCGGCCACTGTGAAATGGCTCAGAACAATCTGACACAGTCGAAAGAACTAAGTCACGGGCAGATTTCAGGAATATGTACTTACATGCTATCTTAATTTGAGCAGGATATAATTAACACATTTTTGACATTGTTTAATTTAATTTAATGTGTTGATTTTTAATTAACAATGGTCCTTTTATACTTTTTATGATTTAACTTCATTTCAAATGTGGTAAACAAAATGGTTTAATTGAAACTGACAAGATGTATAGACAGAATTACCAAACATTTTATCAATGGAGAAAAGCTGTTATTTTTCTTAAAAGAAAACAATCGTAAAGTTTATATAAAAAAAATAAATGCACCTTCAATAGTTAACAGATTACCTAAGGTTTCAGAAAAATATTTCCATCTCAAGAGCATTTTTATTGTTTTTCAAGTATTTTATTTGAACTATTGGCTCATTTAATCATACTTGTAGCGAAAATTCTTCATGCATTCTTGTTCCTATTTTTGCTGTTGTTTATTTATTAAATTAAAAGAATCACTAAAGCTAAATGAAATATAACTTTAGTTGCAATTATTAAAGACTATAACGTAATTTCAAATATGTGTTTTATAAAATGCGCTCTACCATAAGCTATTAGTCCCATCGTAAAATCAGATCCGAGTGTATCTGCATAGTAAGACAATTTGAAAATTAGCTGCTCTATCCTGTTTTCCTTTAAAAGCTAACTGAAGTTTCCGTACTCCAAATGGAAAAAATTTTATCCAGCGATGCTGATTTTTTATGTTATTATATTCAATTATGCATATTTGTTGAGATAAGTGGAGTAAATATTGGTGTTTTTTTTTTTTTTTTTGTATGTTACTAAGCAATTAAGCTGAAAATATTCTGATATATATCTATCTTAATAGATGAGGGAACATAAATATTATTTAATAAGGAAAAGTGTCGTTATGTATGTAAAAATTCACACACATTTTGTATTCAAAAAGGCAATTTATGGCTCTGAACAAATTCTTACTCTGTCTTTTTAGAAAATAAGGCGGTGAACTCTGGGAATAAAAGCAAAATGAAGATTTTTAAAACCATTATTTAATCATTCTTAAGTGGAAAAAGTAAAGATATTGCTAAAAAGTTGTGTCGTCTTGTACTGGGATGTGGAGCCGGAGAGAAAATGACCACTCTGACTTCTTTACCCTAAAATCAGTCAGAATTCACGACTCCGACTCCGAAGCTCTATTAGAATTGCAGACTCGGAGAGAAAGTGATTTACTCGGACCCTCTCGGACTTAAATTTTTCAACTCCCGATTTCGACTCCTTAAAGTAAAAATCAGTTCGACTACGTCCCCGCAGACAGTTATTGAAGAAACACCCCATTCCCACATAGTGTAAGTGCTCCAGTAGTCGGCCACAATGACATAAAACTCCTCATAAATAGTACATTTTTAATTCAAAATCAGATATGACGCATTCACACATTCATGTACCTATCCTCAATCATCAACCAGCGGCAGTTAACTTTTGGTTACTTTTTTTGAATTAGTAATGAGTCATTTCATTTTGAATGGAGTGCCCGTCATCCAAGATTGCGATTCTGCTTATTTTTCAGCTAAGATGATTCTGTGGCCGACTACTGGAGCATTTACTAGTGTTGACAAAAGCTTAGATTTTAACACATTTTTTTTTTAATTTCTGAAACAAGTAGGTGATTCACTATCAGAAAGGTTCATTCTAAAGTTTTACCTTGTTTTTGTTGCTGTATTGATAGCTGAAAGTTCCAGGTTAGCCAAGATCAACAAAAGATCTCTTAAATGGCCGACTACTGGAGCACTTACCCTATAATGTACCTCCAGCTTGGTTATACCACCTAGAGACTGCAGTTTCATTCTTATTAGAACTCATCAGTCTGGAATAGGTAGTAACCGAGCTGGAGGCAGATATTCTCTTATAGAAGGTAAGAGAGTCAATTTATGTATTATATTTATTTGACTCTCTTACCTTCTATATGCAGATGCTTAGTTTAAAGGTTGATGAGAACTACTGCTTAATACCTCATTCCCATTCAAGCAGCATAAACTAAATAAATATTACAGCACTTGAGACATAGAATCGATCTCCAAAATGGCGTACAAAAGTGACTCTGCATTCAGAGGAGCTCTATCTAAAAGTGCCCATGCGAAGCGAGCCGTTGTTCGCAAAGGAATAATATTTAGCACATAGCGTCGACAAGGGTTGCAGGCACCATTCCAATATTAGCGAAGGCACCCCTCCCATTTTCGAACAATAAAAAAGGCTTTTCTCTTTCTGCTGTGTGGGAAAAAAAGGGTGATGTGGAAGAAAAGGGGCGGGGAGCGCAACAGACTCCAGTAATCAAATGATTTTTGAGTTTTAGAAGCCTCGCATGATCTCTCTTTTAGCGCTGTTCTTTGAGAAATAAAGTTAGAGTCAAAGTTTTCGCTGCCTTTTGTTTTAGTTTTTCTAATATTTTTAAAAGGAATTGCAGAAACTTAATAAGAGCGGCGGAGAACTGATTGTGGGAATAGAACGCAACGGTTTCAGTTTCTCTGAGAAATGTCTTAACATAGCGTATTTTTAAGTTTTAAAAAATTCATATCGTTTCAGATAAGCATTATTTTTGGAAGATTTTTATAAAGAGTGTGTAAAGAACCATGAATGATATTGCACTTTTTTCAATATATTTGACCCCTCCCCCCTCTTTTGCCACAAACTGTCATGCTCCACCCTGCCCCCTCCAACCTGTCATGCAATTTTCCATAGATATTTTCTTACACCATTTTACGCAGCTCCTCCCCCCTAAAAGTGTGACATTGAGGGGACAATCGCTAACACAATTACTTGTTTCACACAGACAGTAAAATAAACAAAGTGTCTGTCGCTGTCCTTTTTTGTGCACGTCACAGCACCTAAATAAGTAAACTAACTCGTTACCAGTCCTGAAACCAGAAAGTAAAACGAGTCAAAAAGAAAGCCCTTGTCAAACTTTTTTTTTTTTTTTTTTTGAAGTTGTATATGCAGGATTTATGATGAATTTGCATTAAGTGTATAGTTTATAGTTTAAGCATTTGCCACATTATACTTAAATTTTGTTCAAAGCTTTAAGATTCAGAAAAACGAAAAGGGAACTGTTTTACAGACTTATAGGCCATGCTCCATCCGGTTGTTCAAAGACCTTAAAAGTCCTCCCCCCCCATCCCCCACTCAAAAGAAAGAAACACACACTTTTCAAACTGTCTATGAAAGTACAGTCGACGCTCGATATAACGACCGTCTCCGTCCTACTGAAAGCAGTCTTTATAACGAATGGTCGCTATAAGAGGTAGAACATAGAGTATATTGGGATACAGTTGGGGGTTTTCTCACCGGTCGTTATAATAGGATGGTCTTTGTAACGTGTGGCCGTTATAACGAGCGTCGACTGTATTCGCTTATAGAAAACAAAGAAACTTTTCTATTTTAAAGCATTTCCGTGAACATTTTTCAGATACCTAAATTTAGTACTATAATTAAGACAAAAGTCAGAGACCAAAAACAATTACGATGAAAACACACGAACCCATTCGAAAACAATCCCACAAAATAAAATCAGAACCGTAACGGGGTAAATGAGTATCATACGGTCTGCTAACCTTGTCCTCGCTCTAATGTCTTACGAAAACAGAAAACCAAGAGGCGCTGACCAAGCAAAACGACCTTCATTTTCCTCCATCTTCTCAATTAAGAAAAATCCATCTTCAACAAAAGGGGATACTTCGTCGCTTCTACCGGAATCAACATTCTGGATCTGTTAAGTAAAAAAAAAGCCAAGAATTGGGGGTGGAGGGTTCGCTCATCCGTCCCGAAGAAAGGGTTGCGCGGACGGACTGACTTCGACGCCAACGATTTCCGATAGCTGTGACCTCATTCCGACAGTTTGGATGTATGACCCCCCTCCTTCCCTCCTATTTCTTCGCCTTATTCTCATTTAAATGTTGGCTTCGGCAAAAGGCGGGAAGTTATTCAAATGGCTTGAGGGTTCAGGTTTGAAGGTTAAAAATAAAACATAGGTACTAAACATTTGCAAAATGCAAAACAGAGTGAAATGATCTTGAAATATGGAGATTTCAGACATTCTATTATTGAAAGAAAAAAAAACAATTAAAGGATCTCTTTAGGAAAAACAAAGTATTACTTATTGGGGGTATCAGATTGACAAGATTCCATGCCTTGACGGAGTTTTCACTTTCTGCAGAATAAGGGGGCAGAGTGAAATCGTTAAAGATGATTCATGTTTTTCAAAATTAACAAAGTGGACATTTTGTTTGAAAATTGGGCTATACATAAAAAAGAACAATGTACTTTTTAATAAAGCTTTCATTGTAACATAACTTTTCACTGTTGGCAGTAAATTATTGTGACGGTTTATATCTTTCTGACCATTATCCTTCTCATATAAATGCAGATCATCGCATAAAAAAAAACACATTTAGTTCTGAGCAATTCCACGGGCAGTAGCCAGACATTTTGAAATAAAAGAGTTAAAATTTTATAACATTAAAAGAAAAACATACAGACAGAAAAGTCCATTGGTCTATTGTACATTTTGAGTTCCCAAAAATACATTTCGGAAGGTTTTTTTTTTTTTTAAATGCTTATCATAACAAATGACTGACAAGAATGAAAGAAGCATGTCCGTGCGTCAACTACCATATTTTTTTTTCACAATTTTTTGAAAATTATTCCAAATATATTTCAGGGATTCAATAATGCCATTGAATCCAGCTTAAGAACTACAATAGTCCGGGGTGGGGGGGGGGGGTATTTTGTCTTTATAATGTCTACTTTCCATTGAATGTTGCAAAATACTTTCTGGTCTGCTTTAAAAATGCCAGTCGGTAACACAAGAAATCGTTCTTCTTCAATACTTAAAATAACATTTACCTAACTCCCAAGAAAAAACCAACTGACATCATCAAAAATAACAAACACGATTTACGACTTTACGAAGACACACGCCTCAGCTCTTCTCATTAGCCTCCATTTCGCTCGACTCCATCTTAAACAAATGCAAATACCTGTCTTTTAGAATCAATTTAGAATCCACTCAAATCGCCATGATCGTTTGAGCGTGACGATTGAATTCTGAGCACACACATCGGTCACCGCGTAATGGAATTTTCCCCCTTCCTCAAATAAAGACGGCGCATGCTATGAGAGGGTTTACTAATTCATATCTTTCCTGTCGGTGCCCATGCAAATTTAAAAGTTTTATGCTTACGCCGCTGTGATCTTTGCTTAAATGGACATCGAGCCTTTTCTGTTGAAGCTGTGGAGTATATTTATTGAGCACACCTGTTTGACTTGGCGGCGTTTTGATGGGAAAAGTTCTTTCTTGGAAGTTTTAAGTATGGAGGAAATTATTATCGCTTGAAAGGGTAAGGTGCAAATAAATTTTAATGAATACTACCCAAGTAGCATCAACTCATCGGATTTTGCTCTGCCGATCAACAAACTCCTCGTAAACTGATCCTGTAACGCACGATGACATCGTTCCGATCAGTATCCGAGCACAATTTTCGATGAGCTACTTTTCATCGGAAAGCGATATCCTTCCGATGAACTTTCCCGATGAAAATAAGCCGAGCTATATTCCATCGGAAAACGATACCCTTCCGATCAAGTTTCCCGATGAAATTCCTCGGCACGGGACTGTTCTGCTCGTAAATTGCTCCAAATCTCATCGTATTCTCATCGGATTTTGCTGCTCGGATTCTGCTTGGCCGATGAGACATATTGGATCATCGGCCGATGAGAATTTCATCGGGTTTCGATGAATGGCCGATCATCGGCCGATGAGATGATGCTGCTAGGGTAGTTTTGTTTAGGATGCCAAAAAATACCTGCAATAGGAAGTAAACTCAGAAGAAAATGAAGAAACTAAATACCTTTGTGCAAAAATTGTGAAGTATAAATCCAACGTTAATTAAGCACAAATACGCAAGGATACTGCGTATCCGCAGTATTCCCTGCGTATTCGTACTTAATAGACGTTGGATTTATACTTGATAAGAAGAAAATACCTAGAAAGTTTTTAAACGAAATTGAAGGAGCCAGAGAAAGTATTTCGTTCTGTCGAAACTTCATTGTCTTATACTAATAAAAATTAGAGCATATCAGAAGTCTTTACAACGACATTTTTGACTCCGACTTTTTCTCTAAATTTGAATTCGACACAGGCCCGTCATTTAGGGGGGCAGGGGGGGTCAATTGCCCCCCTGACTTTGAGAAATTAATGTATTTACCTGTAAGTGTGCGTGGCTTTTGATGTTTTCCGATGAAATTGCATTGTGTTTGGACCCTTTGCCCCCCCCCCCTGGAAAAACTTGAAATGACGTCCCTGATTCGACAAAAGCTTAAGCTTGTTAAGAGAGTTGCACACAGGCGCTTGAGTGTTATAAAGAATTTTGAATACATGTTCGTAAAAAATCACTTTTAAAACCTGATTTAGGACTTAACTACACACATCTTAGTAACATGTTGATATTCAATTTTTAAATGGTAACCATGTATCTCTAAATGATAATCTTAGTTTCCGATCTGTGAAATTAAAATTGCGGAAAAATAGAGCTGCAATTTTATTATTTATTTTAAAAAACAAACCATGAAGGAATTGATGGTTAAATTCAAAAAGTAGGAATTGCTTAAGAATGAAATGTATTTTCTAAGAATGACTTTCGCTAAAGAAATTTTTTCTACTAAGTTTAGAAGATATTGTTTTTTTAGTAATGGAAATGAATTAAACCGCAAAGGACTCCTGTTCTCTTTACTAACATGTTTCTAAATCATACAAAAGTAACCAACATTTTCATGTACTTTACAAAATTTATTTTTTTAAATCTTTTTCCTTGTTGAAAAGCAACCATATTCAGCAGTTTTGCAAACAACAAACATCAAACGAGGGACAACTGGGTAATGAACGACGTATGCAAATATTTAACTTTCGACAGTTCCAAACTTCGCAACGATGTCAGTCCAGCTGCCAGATGAAACGAAATCGCCGTTCCAGCTGAGCAGCCAGACGAGACTCCATTTTGAAAGCATTTTGCTCTTTCCGATGTTCGCTTTCGGTTCGTAGCTTGTACAGCTAATGGGTTCGGCCTCAGCTGTATAAGCTATAAAAGGAAAACTCGAAGCCGTGACCTCTTGGCACAGAGCACATGATCTATTTGATCGGTTAAAGGTATCGTTGTTTCATTGACAAAGTGTTTGAAGAAAAAAGTGATTAAATAATAGGTAAAGAAAAGTTTCGGAAAAATAACACTGCCCGTGAAAAACAAATTTTTCATTTGCTTTTGATACCCTGAATTCAAATTTAACTACCGTTTTATCTCATCATCCACGGCACGCCACCCCTTCCCCGTAATTAGCCCCATTATATTCAGTTTCAACAGTTTCATAAAAATTAATTTTATTTGAAGGGGAATTAAGCATTATATTCACCATTAGCAATTTTCTGAGAGACCAGAGTGGAGAAAAGTTCAAAAGTATGAATATATGTAGCAAGTTCGGAGACTCATGGGGGTATTTCCCCTAAAATATTTTTAAGTAATCCAAAACGATATTTTTTTTCTCCAGGAATTTGTTTTATAATTTTTTCACTTATTTTTCGATGTAAAACCAAAGTATCGGACTCAATATTAATATATGCCTTATAACCAAAAAAATTGTCACGTTGTAATTTTTTTTAAATCTTGGAAACATTGTACGTTGCATATGAGTCCCATCGAAGACCTACGGTAAAGAAACCCCCCGTATTATATTTATAGTGATTCAAGTTACATTCACAGATATATAATGAAGATTAAAAATGAAATTTACTATGCTTATAATGTTGCCTTAATGTACAAGTACATTTGTAGGGATGCACCACCCCCATTGTTTATCACTGTATCAAGAAGTAAATTTCGCAATGTAATCAATGGATTAGCGGCTATTGTATTTCTCTTTTTAGAGAAGTGTGAAAGAACCAGTTAAAGAAACTTGAAACGCAATTTGACATTGAAAATTCATAACATCGTTGAAAGCTATCATTTAGCTAAAGAACCTAAAATCTTTTTAATTGGTTTATGTTGCTATTAAAAAAAAGAAAAATGGGTGAACTTTTACGGTTTTGCGTCTGGGTTTTCGATAGATTGGAATGAAAAAATTCACTTTGTACAGGATTCAAGTGAAGCACGGACGATCGCAACTCACCAATGCAATCGCAAATTCCCAAATTTGGATTCAAGTGGAACGTTACAATCGCTGCGAGATGCGATTCTATCGTAATTCGACTTACAGTAGCGACTGCAATTTTGGTCTATTGCGATCGCCTCGAAGCTATTGCAATAGTGTTTCACTTGAATTCGGCCCTTTGTCGAATAACTATTTACTACGAGAGACAAACAGCTGTGCTTATGTATGGGAGTTGTGAACACAGAGCGTCTTCTACACCACCATGTGCTCGTCTGCGTCCAAGCTTTCCTATGAGAAATATTCTTCTTTTTTTCTATTAAATAACTCCCATAAGCACTGATGATGAATTCTGAACCGTGTCTTAGATAATATGCTTATAATATTTTCTAAGTTAAGAGAAATAAATAAAAAGATGCATGTATTCTAGCTAGTTTTAATGATTATTTATTTGCATTCATTGTTGTATTATATGAATAGCAGAGTTTTTTCATCTATGGATGTTTATCAGCTGTTCCTAATTAGTTTTTGCTTTCTGTCTGCTTTTAGAAGTGACGACGAAAGAGAAAAAATCTTCCCGAATCCAGAAACTAAGAAAACATCTCAGCTGTGGATTTGGTCGACTTTGTAAGTTCTGCTTTAATTTTTTTTTTTTTTTTTTTTTTTTGCGCAATTCATGAGCAACGTAACTTTCGTTAATTTCTGATAATTTAATTTCTTTCGTTCATAATACACACACACATTATATATATATATATATATATATATATATATATATATATATATATATATATATATATATATATATATATATAGGGTGTTCCGTAACTAATTGTACAAACTTTTAGAAGTGTTAGAGGGGACCATAAGAAGCAAGAATCGCATAGGAACATAGGATCGCAGACGCAGTGATAACGCGCTATGTACACACAAGATATAAAAAGTTTGTGAGAATGGCTCCTCTTGCGACGGTCGGTTATTGTAATTTTGGAGCATGTAAGATAACGACAGGCAGCAAAATGTCAACAACTCCTTCAAATCTTTCTTAAAAGCTAAAATATTGCGAAAAATCATCGTTGTGCATTAAATTTGTGACTTTTTTCGCATTCACCTTTTTTCGGCTCGTATTTACGGGGCATCCCAGGGTATCATGTCCCGTAAATATGAGCCAGAAACAGGTGGCTGCGAAAAAACTTCACAAATTTAATACACAAGATTTTTCAAAATATTTAGTTTTAAAGAAAGGTTTAAAGGAGTTGTTGACATTTTGCTGCCTACCGCTGTCTTACATGCTCCGAAATTACAGTAACCGACTGTCGCAAGACGAGCCATTCTCATAAACTTGTATAGTTTATGTGTACGTAGCGCGTTAGCATTGCGTCTGCGACCCTATGTTCCTATGCGATTTTTGCTTCTTATGGTCCCTTCTAACATCCCAAAAGGTTTATACAATTCGTTACGGAACACCCTGTATATATATATATATATATATATATATATATATATATATATATATATATATATATATATACGTGTGTGTGTGTGTGTGTGGCTAAATAAGACCCAACAAGAAAAAAAGACATAATCTGCCGTAGGTAAAACTAGGCATTGAAAGAGCGAAAGCCAAACTCCAACAGTGCATTTAAATTTGAATATAGTTTGTATAAACAGATAGATAGATGGATGCATAGAGAAAGACAGAAACAGAAATCCTGACAGACCGACAGACAGACCGGACACAAACAAAAGTTCTTTATCGAAACAGCATAGGGCAAAAGAGTACTAGCTTTGCAGTTTACTCGAAATCTTCGCCAATCAATAAATCTGAAGCAATTGATCCCAAAACGAGCAGCATTTGTTTCGCCAGAAGCACACTCAAACATGTAACATAAGATGCAAAAGAAATAAGCGTGATGGCAGCCCCACATCCATTTTAGGTAGATTCATGAGTGCCGTTTACCCCTTCTGCTCGGAACATCAACGCAAGAGATTTACACTATCACAGAGGTGAGGGCCATAATCGTCCATCTGTGAAATAATAAACAGACGACAATGATAGCGAGGAGGGAATTGGGGAAGGGACCCTGGCGAATCTCTCCCGACTCCGACACACTCCGCTCAATGTTCCATTTTGCCTTCATATTTCGTTCTGATGACGTTATTTTCGGCTATAGAGTCTCATTTTAAGGAGGGGTAGATTCGGTTACGACCGATAAATAAGATTGAAGTTTCGTATATATTTTGTCTTGGGTATTTTAAAGCGCTTAACATTATGCAGTTACAATTGCAAAATTGGAAAAATTTTACCATGACTGCTGTTTTTAACGAACGGCATTTCTACTTTGTAAAAAATAACTATTTTTTTTATTTGGGTAGTTTAAAAACTAAAAAAATACGTCAAGCATAAGTCCATTTGTAGAAATTTATAATATTATTTAAGAGTTTAGAATTTGGTACTGACAGTACAAACATTACTATTGATGATATATGAAGGACCACGGGGAAGGACAATCAAAGTCCACATTTTTTGGAGAAAGTATAGTATAATAACTGGTAGATTATATATATTAGAATATTTTATTTTATTTTACTTCAGGCAAGTAAGATCATAGTCATAGAATTATAGTAGGAGTAGGGGGAAAATTGAGATAATACAAGAAAGATTAGAAATTCAAGTATAATCAAGTATTCGATTAGTAATCGGGGCCATTGTTGGCCGACAAGAAAAGAAAGCTCAATGATTAATAAAACGTTTTAGTTGCAGTCTGGTTTTACTTGTTAAGAACTAAAACTCTTGTAGTGGATTTTAGTATAAAACTTTTAAAAGCATTTAAAATTTTCGATTTTTATTCTGTTTTTGCGACTTGCAACTTTTACTAGCTGTGATTATCTTTCATTTTCCGTGTTTACGATGTGTTCTAGAAAAAAAAAATAGAAAGTCTTAAAATTTTATATGGGTTATGACCATCTAGTTCACGCATTGACAATTATGACTCGCAGACTTTATCTGAAGATGAGGTCGGCAATCAGTCTTGGTTCTCTTTAGCAATTTAATATTGGTACTTTTATTATTATACATGTACAGAGTGCATCATTGGGCAGTCTATAGTTTCTTTTGGAGTCAAATTTAATAAACAATACGAAGTGATGTGAAGTCAACCAGCATGATTCAAATGTGCCCTAAATAACTATCAATTTGCAAACTCCTAATACTACTTAGTTAACTTGTTACCTCCTAACACTCATCCCACACAAAATAAGCAGCAATCTATGTCCTTTTAATACCCTGCGCAATAAAACTGGCGCACCCCGCTTACAAGAAAACTCCATCGAACAGCAATCCTCAGAAATTGGGGAAGAAGAGGAAGAGGGCGGAAGCGAGGCCCGAGAAATATTGGTGCCACAGAACAAAGGCGAATTCCGTGTCCGAGATTACGCAGTCCACTATTAATCGGGTCCGTTTCCGGGCAGTTAAGGACGTCCTCTCCCCTTATTTGTTCTGCCACTGGGTCCCATCTTCGATTCGGATTCATTTCCGGGATGCGGGGAATAGATTTATGCCTGAATTCGATGGATGAGTATCCACGCCCCGATGGTTTCTTGGGCAGATAATCAGATTTCGAGTAGTATATCCGAGACAGTATCTTAAATAATAAGTGCACTAAGAAAACATTTCTGAAATGCAATACACTGCCAACTCGGCTTATTTCAATCCATGGACTGCAGTTCCGTGCTTATTATGCACTCATCAGCATGGAATATGAAAGTAACCGAGTTGGAGGCAAAAATCCTCTTACAGAGCAAAGAGAGCCAAAAAAAACTGGTAGCTAATGCAAGATTGAAATGCAGGCGAGCGACCGCACTTGTTACGGTACAAGTCGAAAATTTTACGGCAGAGCTCGGGTATAAAGCAGTGAGGAACCGCGCCTAAGCAAAGGCTAAGGCAGAAACCTGCATGTTCCTGCCTTAGCCCTTGCTTAGGGGGTGGTTACTCACTGCTTTATTCCTAAAATGTTATGGTAAAAAGTACTGCCACCCATTGCCAGTACATTTTACCTTCAAAATCCTACTCTGCTGTGAACTTTTACGATATAAATGTAAGAACGCTGCTGCTATTTACGTTGTACAAAAAGAACTCGGGGAAGTTTCCAACTTTTTAATTTTTGCATCATAAAACAACATTCATGAACATCATCGGTAAAAAAAATTCCGATACTACAATTAGTTTTTTTTTTTTTTTTTTTGAATAATTTTTAAAGTTAAAGAGACGGTGACGTCAGATGGCTGGCGGATTTTTTGCTGAGCGCCAAAGCTGGAGTGAGAAACTGCGTATCGGCCCGAGCTGAAACCATTTTTAAGCGTTTCATAAGGCAGTTCTCGTGGGCTGCCGGAAAATGGTAGAAGTCGTCAAGTAATGCCTCGCTAAAAATTTGAATATGGTTTCCGCCGCCAAAAGTTTAACACAATCATTGCTGACACCTGTGGTAGGTTATTGGATTGCTCTTTGACGAATCCAGTCTTCATTGTGAATTAATAGACAAACTGATTGATAACGGGAGGAAAACTAATTCCACGATCAAAAGATAGTAAAGCTGCTATGCAGTTCTTGTGAGTGAAAGGCTGAAATTACAGCTATTCAAAGTTCACTGGTTTCGTTTTCAAGGCTCGCTTTTTTTTTTGCGCGTGGGTTTTTAAAAAAATCATTTATAATCGTTTATTGTGTTTTAAAATTCGGCAATAGGGAATTAAATCTTAAAAGTCTATTTAAAAAAAATACGATCTTAAGGGGTCACAGTACCTCAAAAATGACCAAACAACCAAAAAAAATTTGCTTGCTTATTTCAAAAGTAAAAATTATATAGAACACTTGAAAAAAAAGCAGCATTGCTCTTTATTTAAAAAGTTATGAGTGACTTTAGGCATGCGTGGCTATGTGTTCTAATGGAAAAGCAAAACTTTAAAGTGCTTTTTTTGGATGATCAGTTTTTGGTGTTTCCATGTTACTGGAAACGCTAAGGAATGTTTTCTATGAAAGATACAACTTTAAAGCAATATTATTTGAACTCAGGATAATATATTTAACAAAACTGTGCATTGAATAAGCATTTTATAAGTTACTAAAATTTTTAGAGTTTGTTAAACCTTTAAAAACAAAATTTTCTAATATTTTTTTTACATAAAAGTTCACAAAATATTTTCAAATCAATATATAAGAAAATGAATGCACAGATTTTTAGAGGTAATTCTTGTCATCATTTAGCAAAAAAAAATTTTGAAATTAGTGCAAAAATAAAAAAGCCTTAGGGTTTTTAAAAAATTGAAATTTTCTTAAATTTTTCAAATTTTCAGGAAAAGTGAGAAAAATTTTTAACGTTTGAACATAAATTATTGATTGTTAAATAAGTGCAGAAACAAAGCTTTCAAAGAATTACGCTTTTCACGTAAATTATAGAAATTTGTTAGAAAGGTTCTGTAACCCCTTAATGGTTATGCGAAAAACTGATGTGAGCGTAAATAAAAGAAAGCTTTTGAAAAAATGGTACATGAAAATTATTCTTTGTGAGCCAAAAAATGCCCGGAAAAGGTTTATTGTTTAGTCTGTGCGTCAATTTTACCTCTGATAGATGTAATGTATTGGGTTCATTCCATAAAAATGTCAACCTCAGCTGAAGAAAAAAAAAATACCGAAGTGAAAAAGGTATCAAAAAATAAATACAATAAATAAATAAAAATCATACAACATAAGAAGTTTAAAAAAATTGAAAAAGTATTGTAATTATCATTGAGATTAGCCATAATGAATAGTTTGTAGTGTGTTTACTGCTTTTTATTCGATGGTTACGTTAGTCACGTTACGTTAATCACACTCCATCTTCAGTAAAAGTGGCACTAAAGACTAAAAAAAATTAAGATTTAATAAATGTGTTTTATGTTTTTAAGAGCCAACTTTACCCATTTTTCAAATATATCATTCAATTTTTAGCACTTGCTTAACTTTGAGAAATTTTTGCCTCACAACATGAGCATTCATTTTCAGGGTTGCAAAATGTTACGTTAGTCACGCTGCTATTTTGGTTGAAAAAATATCTACTGTCAGTAATTTTGTTTTAAATTCTTATCAGAAATGATACATAGATACCATGTACATTGTAAATCCACCAGCACAACTAAAAAATATTTTTTATCCTTTAAGTTACAAGTAAAAACAGCTACAAAATCAGCTCTGAATGTTACGTTAGTCACTATGGAATGATTCATTGATAAATTTTTCCACGATTTTTCTCATTGCATTTTTTAAACAATATTATCCTATTATCTTCAAACTCATAAGCAAAAAACAAACATTTTTTTTTTTGAAGATTACGGCAAAAAACCTATAATGTGGGAATATCTGAACGGCAAAAAATATCTTAATTAAATACGAGGGTATAAACTATCCAGGAAAAAAAATGATAAATCATCATTCCTTAGGCAAATTATAAGAGGATTTCCTTTGTCTCTCATTCTATTTTAATGAACGTAATTCGTGTCAGCAAGAAGGGAAAAAATGCTCTTGTTTTTAATTATTACGTTATAAAGGTTTTATGATTGACATTTGGATTTTAATTGCATTTTTTATGATGACAAAAATCTTTTGTTTTAAGACATTTTTTCTTCGTTTTCGATTGTTCATTAAGTTTTGAGGAGCTAGTTCGTGCGAATATTTAGATAGTAGAAATAATTAATTTCGAAATTGACATATTTTCTTTTGTGTGTAAAGCCATAAATAAGCAGAACCGTTCATGTGAAAATATTTTTTCATTAATCATGGAAGTATTATTTGGTGGATTTTTCCGTTAAAATCATTCTTTTTTTCACTACATAAAAAAACAGAAATACTTTTTATGATAATAAAAAAAATCGTCAGTTTGTCGTAAAATAAATAAATAAATAAATAAGACGGATTTTTCTCTCTTTTTGTCCCTTAATTTAATTTGCTTATTGGTTTTTCTTCCTTGAGCGAAATAAAGGGAGTATTTCATTTACACAAGAAATGTTTTATTCAATTTTAAGCCACCCCCACCTTTTTGGTTGCAATCGGATGTTCCAAAATAGTTCTTCAAGCGTTTTATTTCTATTTTTTATACAAAAAAAATGAAACTTGGACACCATTTGGCGATACATCTCCAAGTTTTTTGACATTAGTTGCTAGTAGCTGAAAATGTGATGCCGAATCGAATGTCAGCTTAGCAGTATTTGGAGACATTCCTTTTCAGCCAATGTTAACCCATTAATGCCTGACATTTTTTTCCAAAGATATTTTATTTACTGGTTACAAACAGTGTGTAATACACAGGAAAAATATTTAAAAAAAATATTATGTAAAAAATAGTTTTTTTTATTAAGGAAAGAAAAATCGTCCCTTAAAAGTTACGATAGACCCCATAGGGTACATACTTTTTTTACTAAAATGTTTTTATGCTTGCGATATAATATTTAAAAAGACATTCTATAAGAAGAAATAAAATCAGCAATTAACATAAACTGGGACGCTGGGAATAACTTTGAAAACTTAGCTTTTTTACTTGAGATTGTGAACGATGTCATTTTTAATAAAGATCATATTGAAACTGCTACAGAACACACTTTACAATGGTTATGTGCTGCAATCTGCTAATAACGAATTAAAAGAATACCAAGGTACTAATTGAACACTATTATTTGGTTGAAATGTTCATTTGGCGAAATTCAGGAACTTTTTTGGACCGTCCCTAAAAAGGGACGCTAGGCATTAATGGGTTAAACATCATCGTATTTCCTTTATCAGTTCGCAAGCAACCGGTGTAGGGAAAGCATTTAACCCTTTATGCCCCGACGGGACTCAGAAGTCCCGCTTATATTAATTTAGTATTATGAATCCTAAATGGCTGAAATCATACCGAAGCTTTTAAGTACCACTCATTGTACTTAGCTGAGAGGCCGACAGATGGTACCTGCGGTCGGAAACATTTTCTTGTGGCCCTAAGCAACGCCTCCTAAATACTAAATGCCTGCAACTTTCTGGTTTTTAGCCCAGAGCAAATTTTCGTTCTTGGTTCACGATACACTGCCATCTACCAGAGTTCTTCGAGAAAGAGAAATTAACGATTGGTTCATTTCTAAATTTAAATTTAAAAATCAACCAATCAAAAAAATTAATTCGAATATTGTTTGGATCCATCGCCAATAGCTGCAAAATGCCCTTGGTTCACGACACACTGCCATCTACCGGAGTTCTTCGAAAAATTTCCGATTGGTTCATTTCTGAATTTAAATTTAAAAGTTATCCAATCAAAAAATAACAACGGCATGATCGGATAGCCGCAAGGTGGCGTTTAAAGTGGAACCCATCTCGACGGTAGTGAAGCAAATGTTCGAGGCATTTAGTATTTAGGAGGCGTTGCCCCAAGGCGTAGGGGCTTTTGAACCCCCAAAATTTGCAACTTTTTTTTACTCGATAAATATGTTTTTTGATGTCTTTTCAACTAAAAGAACCAAAAAATTGTATAAAAAATCACTGATAAATTAATTTGGGACATAAAGGGTTAAAACGTTCGTCGGTTATTTTTGCCGTTGTGTTTATTTTCTCTATTTTTCCCGTCACACGCTTCATGTAGTTTTTTTTTTTTCTTTTTTTTTGTTCCAATTTAAGATCTCAAACGCGGACAGAAGCATAAAAATTCTCCATATTTGAAAATAATGTGTTTAGAGTAACCATAGTTAATAGACATAAAAATTTGTAATAAATCGTAAAAAGAATTTCCAAAATTGTTTTTAAAAGATTCATTTAAGAATTATTTCAACGCAAGTACATGAGTGCATCCTTTTGAGTTATTAAAAAGCATCTGTTGCTTAATAAGCAACTGAAATAGATTACTACATCAAAATAAATAATATTTTTAAATAAACACGAACAATAATTTCTTGTGCGTAAAATAATGAACATTTTAAATTTTTCGGCGAAAACTGAGCGTTTTGGTGCTTTTAAACAAATTTAAATATAAGGTTTTTTTTTAATTTTTGTCAATTTTCATCAGGAATCAAAGAGGTTCATTAGAATATTTGCAGGTATACTATAATTCAAGATATCTTTGAGTCAGTTCAGTTATCTTTGGGCCACTTGATATTTTTTATGGTATGGTATATTTTAAAATCATAAAGAGGATAAATCTTATTTCATGATCTCACTAGAAGAATACATCACTAAAATTTAATATTTTTTAGTTTATTTGAGATAGAAATAAGAATTCTCTGTGGCGCAAAGTTATGCAGATAGGCTGAAAGATATAATGACTGTACCTCTTGTAAAGATAGTGTCCAAAGGGAACAGGGTAAAGGGGTTAAACCACATGATGGAAAAAAATAGAAAAAAAAATGAATGAAGAATATGTACATTTGAGCAAAACTAACTGCAATGTTAAAATTTATGTACAGCACATTATATCTTTTTTGAAAATTTATGATTTTGATATGAAATGCCAATTTCAGTTTGCTGCACTTTACTGGTATCCCCTTTTCATGGACTTAAGTCACCTGTCGTAAATTCAGTAGTGGTGGAGAAGTCTGGATATGCGGTAGCCTGGCAATACAAAGCATCAGTTTGCGTTTGCTTCTGTAATAAACTTCTTCCGGGTTAGCTTACTATTATTTCAGAATAAAAAACCTGATATACGTGATATGTTATTTAAAAAAAATGTAAACGGTTTTTGATACTTTTTACAATATACCATATAGTAAATATATAAGTGATTAGAAAAGGCTGTTAAAGTAAATGAACGTTATGGTCACTAGCGTCATCAGCACTTACGTTGTAGGGGCGGGGGTTCATAAAAGTCCTTACATGTAAATAAATGCCGTAGTAGACCTGGTAATATGCCTTAAAGCATAGGGCTATGGAAGGGATTTTGACCCCCTGCTACCCATTCTGGCCATTGAAAAGAAATAAATCGTACAACTCTTTCTTTTTGGACATTACAAAAGGGATTCAAAAACATTACCCCCCCCCCTCCCTTTATAAAATCCTGGGTACGGGCCTGCTTCTTGTATTCAGAGAGGTAAGCAGGAACCTCACCACCGTCACTGAAAAATACAACTTGATTATTACAAATACTTTTCTTCGAATCGAATATGCATTCCCTCTCCCAGCTCACTTCATACATTTTTCTATCTAACAATCCTCAAATTCCATTAACCCTAACCAAAACCTAGAACATCCATCGGAATACACCATCATTACCCTCCATCCTAGGATCTCTTCTCCAACCTCCTCCAATGCTTCCGCCTGACCCCGTGGTTATCCCCAGCAGAATCATTTAGAATAAGGGAGGAAATAGAATACAGAGAACAGTGCTCTCGCCCTCTCATCCCCTTTAATAATAAGAGCTGTTCAGCTGGCTCTACGAAGAAGAGAAGCTCAAGTGATGTAGAGAAAAAAAAAACTGCACCTTGCGTTATTTCGCTGTGACCAAGGCAACTGGAGGCGCATCGATTGACCAATCGCATGGACAATTGGCCACTGACCCCTGCAAGGGTCGAGTGGGAAGATACAAGTCTCTGGTTCGTGCCGCTGGTTATCAATGGAACACAATCTCGGTTGGATAACTGCACCTCTAATCAGAAAGTTAATAGCCTTTTAATTTTCAGACAAATCATGATCGATACATTTGCTCAAATAAGGCATTTTTACGTATATATTTGCACCTTATTCCCAGATTTTCAAACGTTGGCTTCTAATTGTGATGCATTTGAATTAAGTATATTTGAATATAGGAATTTTTAAATCGTAAATTGCATTTGATTTGCGGAGTGCTTAGAGTACATTATTTTCGTGAAGTGAAAATTTTCAAATCTATTTTCAAAACGAAGAGGTGCATCGCTCGTGTTTCGTTTAGGATTAAAAGTTGAAACATTAATTTTCTAAATTATTCACAATTTATTCCTTTCTTAATTAAAGTTTGGGCATTAATTTTTGATTGCTACAGAAAGATTTTGCGCGTATTTTGGTGAAATTAATAAAACTTTTTATAAAAATATATATATTACGTAACGTAAGAATTCGTTCACTTAACCCATTTAGTGCTTGCTTCGTTTCGTATTTTTATCACACCGGAAAGAAAGAAAGAAGAAAAAAACCACACATACATAGACAAATCAACTGGTCGCTTAGACAGGTTGTTTTATACTAGGTTCGGAAACCACAACAGTCTAATTCATTTTTGAAACGTTCTCAGAAAAAGCAATAGTACTCTTGACTGTGGGTGTTTAAAAAAATACTAGCCTTATATATAATTAATTAGCTTAGTCGATTTCAAACTTTCCTTACAAGTTTTCGTTCATCAACATCGTTTGGTGCATTGTTTTGATTAGAGTTCAAAATTAGAAGTTTTGACTATACAATAATTCTTCAGAAATGTTTTTTTCCTATTTTCAATTAGTTTATTTCGCACTGTAGGATTTTACATACAACGCTTCGGGAGGAAAATTAAGCTCAAAAGATTTTCAAAGATTCAAATATTATATAACCCAAAAGGAAACCGGTCACTTAAATACCCTTTTCATATCGCTACCTCAGTATCTAGTTCAAAACTGAAGCATGTTAAAAGTTGTTGACGCGCAGAGTTCTGTACCTCAGAACCAGACTAACGTAAGTCCATTTTCGTCTTTTTTCGGTAGAGGGGAAAAACGATTGTCGAATACATCGTTTTTCCCCTCAACTGAAAAATGACGAAAATGGACTTACGTTAGTCTGGTTCTGAGGTACAGAGTTGTTGAAACAGAAAAACGCACTTAAACATTTCTTTTTCCACGCTATAACATTGGAAGTGTGGTAAAGGAAATAAAACACTGGAATTGAGGATATCTCAGTACAAACTGAATTAAGCATTAATTATTAAATAAAGTTATATAGAAATTTTCAAATCATATTTTTTAAGGTGTCTTAGTAGTAAAAACTAGAGCATAAATGTACTTATAGGGTAACTGCTCCAGTAGTCGGCCATTTAAGAGATCTTTTGTTGATCTTGGCTAACCTAGAACTTTCAGCTATCAATACAGCAACAAAAACAAGGTAAAACTTTAGAATGAACCTTTCTGATAGTGAATCACCTACTTGTTTCAGAAATTAAAAAAAAAAATGTTAAAATCCAAGCTGTTGCCAACACTAGTAAATGCTCCAGTAGTCGGCCACAGAATCATCTTAGCTGAAAAATAAGCAGAATCGCAATCTTGGGTGACGGGCACACCATTCAAAATGAAATGACTCATTACTAATTCAAAAAAAGTACCCAAAACTGCCACTGGTTGATGATTGAGGATAGGTACATGAATGTGTGAATGCGCCATATCTGATTTTGAATTAAAAATGTACCATTTATCAGGAGTTTTATGTCATTGTGGGCTACAACTGGAGACTGGCCGACTACTGGAGCACTTACCCTATATGCTTCTACTAAACTTGTTAATCCTTTTTTCTACCTGCATACCCATCGGATGTTCATTTGGTTAATTTATTCTTCTAATGGTACGCGTTTATCGCTCTTAATTTTTATCAATATGCTGCTATGTTCTCTTTTCTTTTTTTTTAAATCTTATTATTTATCTCATGATTAAAGTTTGAACAAAATAATAAAGCTTTCTTTCTGAATGCCTAAAAAATCGCAACGGTAAACAAAAATGCAGTAGAAGGAAAAAAATGGAAAAGGACAGAATGAATAAGTAGATAAAATTGAATAAATCAATAAATAAAACCGGATAAAAAAATAGAGTAAAAAACATCTGGGAAAATAAAAGACAACCGAAATAAAATATTACTCTACATAAATCATTTTCAAAAAAGGTGAAGAGGAAGCCCGATTCACTATTCAGATTAAAATATTAAATAAGTTGGAGGAGTAAAAACGGATAGCGCACGTAAAATCTTGAAGAAATCAATGCGCGGATGACGTAACTGCTATTTATAGAGGCGCCTCGCCGACTGGCTAGTCTCTGATTGCGTTTCCATCGTGGAAACATTAATCTACCTAAAAGACGCCAGGTTGGCGACGACGGAGACGTTTACCTGGACAGAGCTGGAGTCATGACTCATCGATGCATCATTCCTTCTCCTCCGATGCAATTAATTCCCAAAAAATATATGGCAACTGCAGTTACGCTTGGATGGGATCGATCTAGCCACTGACAATTCTACCTGGAAGTTAAGGTAGAAGATACACATTCATGCACATACAGACAAAAATAGATACACCGAACACACACACACACACTTTATATATATAATGTGTATATATATATACATATCTTAATATATAAAAATTACGTGTCCCTGTGTTTGTGGCCAATGGACTCCTCAGCTGCTGAACCGATTTTAACCAAATTTTGCACGCAGTTTCAGTTTGGTCCAACTTAAATGATAGGATAGTTTTTATCTCAATTCAGGACCGCAATATATTTTTTATTGCGGTCCTATCTAATTATCTATTTAGCTACCAGCTTTTCTGTATTCTTGGCTAAGCCTTTTTATTAAGCCTTTTTTGACACCTACATTGCTGAGCGACATTAAGCACACGTTCTGGCAGCTTCCGGAGCGCAGTTAACAGGTTGTAAGTTAGCGGTGCGTTGAGTGTTATTTAACTTTTTTGTGAAGTAATTTTATAAACAAACGCGTTTCTTCCCTTGAAATTTATATGTGATAAGCTGTTAGAAACGATTGTCACTTAAGAGTTTTTACGCCTCTGAGGCTGAGAGGTGGAAAGCGCTTGATGGGATAGCTCCTGCACTGCATTTAAGTGGCTGTTCTTCTTACTACTATTATATAATATCTATACAAAAGTTTGTTTGGATGGATTTATGGATGGAACAGTCAGTTGATAAGCAGTCCGAAAAAATTCTCTTTTTAACTAAGCCTTTTTTGAACCTCTGTCTCCGGGCGACATAAAGCACATGTTCTGACAGCTTCTGGAGCGCAGTAAAATAGGTTGTAAATACAGAAACAATAATGGATGATTAATGCAGGTACTTATTTTTTTTTTTTGTATTATCTAATAAAAAAACTTAATAAATTCAAAAATTTGCTTATTTATTGCCTTTAAGGCGGAACAGAGTTCGCCTGGTCAGCTATATTTATATAAAGTTGATCTCAATAACGGTAATAAAGTTTTTCGTTTCTATTGAAACATTATAGTTTAACCCATACCTTAGCCACAGCAACGCGTGGCCGGGTCAGCTAGTATATATATATATATATATATATATATATATATATATAATATGGTGTCCTGAAACAGACTGTTTTCAATAATTCATAGCGCGAAAATGGTTTACACATCGCAAAACTAATCCAAGTAAAAATTCATGTGATTGGGCGTTTTTCCTCCCGCAATTTTTAATTTTAGTTGAAAAATTTTCTTCTAGATAGCATTGCGGATAGTAAGCCCGTTTCACAACGAAATGTTGTTGAAAATCGCCTCTAAATTTTCTAAAATTTTGAATGAATAAACTTACATATTAATATTTTCAAGGCATTATATTTTTGCAAGAAATATTTTTATAACCTCAATCATCTTCCTGCTATGAATTTTTGAAAATAGTCAATCTCTATTTCAGGAGAAACTGTATACACTGTATGACAAAAGTACTGAGACATTTTCAAAAATTAATTTTTAAGCATTTCTAGAGCTTTAAAAGCACACTTATGTTGTAACTTTAATAATCACCATATTTTATTCATTTTGAAAATATTGTATCTACGTTTTTACAATTACAAGGTAACTTCAACGCATTTTTCTTTTTTGCATATATTTGCTCTCTGTAAATTAAAAGTTAAACATCAACGGAATTTATTTTAAACTTCTCTCGTTCAACTCAATTATTTTCATTTCTCCTAATGTTACTCTATTTTCTTTCAGCTATATCCAAAGAAGAAATGATTCCGGAATTTGGCCAGGATAATGAGGTAAGACATTTATATATTTCATCTACAATACTTTTCAACGCACATATTTTTGAAGTGAAATTTCAATAGCTACATTACATACGCCAATAATAGCTGTATGTGAAGTTTTAAGTAACCATAAACTTAAACGTGCGCTAAGAAATTTTCGACTAATTTCTTTCAAAATGCTTGAGTTGCATTCAGGGCCAAATTAGCTCTCGTATCAAATGTCTGTAAACCTGAGCAGCACAATTTTACGAGCATCAAAATAAGATAATTTTCTTTCTTTCCCCTCTTTTTTTGGAAATTACCACTTTGAAAATATACGGATTTTCTTGTGAGAAGGACACCAAGTAGTTCTAGGATCTGGGTATTACCTTGGCTTGATCCGGTCCTGATTCATTGCATTAAATTAAGAGCAAAAGATTCAGCTTCATGTGACTCAACATTTTTTTTTTTATTTTAAGTTTATGTTTAAATTTGATCTTGAAAGATACATAGCTTATGTAGTTTTTGTCGTTGATTCTTTTTTTTTAAATAATTCAAACGGTGCATTTTATCTCTATGTTCTGCAGGTCAGATGAAAACACTTTGCAAGGCCTTAGTACAAAATACACAACATAACACGAAATGTTTCAGAATATAACATTGAAAGGGAACAATATTTCCCTATGACATTATGAACACATTTAAAAACAAAGCTGTTCGCTGGGTTTCAAAACAGCCTCTCTAGACTCAGTTGAAAAGTGGCTATTTTTCTAAACGCTGTATTATGTTTCATAAGTATTACAAGAACAAAATTCCTTCTGAGAATCCCTACACGACAAGAACGTCTTCAGAGTGCATCGGGAAGACAAAGTACCTCCCAAAGAAGACATTTCCGATTTTCTAAATCAAAACATCCCCCCTTCTCCCCCTCCCCTGTTTTGAAAAATGCCATCGCATGTATCCCGCAATATTGAAAATCGAGTGTATTAGGATCCCAGGTGATCTCGAGTTACTTCCATCTACCGGCAATGACATATGCTCGGTTTCTTTTTCCCTCAGAGCGGGGGCCATGACACCATGAAAAATCCTCCTGTTTTCCATTTGGAATCGATTTTAGGGTCATTTGGCGCTACCGAAATGAATGCCGCTGCGTTTGGCCGGCACTTTGCGAAATGGATGGATGGATTCCGTTCCATTTCACTCATACACTTCCCGAGGGAGATCTTTTCCATATCCAGAGATACATTACGGTGGCCGATCCTGTGCTATCTAAACTTTGACGCGCGCCAGATGACAGTGGGATGGGCTGAGTTAGCACGTCGTCCATTTTTGATCACGCGTTTCTCGCCTCGCAGTTTAGGTAGGGCTCAGTAGAGGAGAAATTTTCCAACTAAAATGTCAGTTAGATGAAGAATTAAATAGACTGATTCCCTAGATATTTATTTCACATGTACTATATGCTGTTATTGAAAAGTTTTATTTAGTTTTGGATTAAAGGGTTGTTTGTTAAGCAAAACTTTTTGATTCAAACTGAGTTTGAAATAAATAGGTTTCCAATAGAAAATGAGAAATGGAATATTTTGTAAATCCTGAAAAACATTGCAATAAAAACAGAATTTCTCCAAATAGCCTTAAATTTATCCTTTTGTAAGAAAAGGTCCTTTCAGGCTCAATTTTTTTGCATACCGAATAGACACCTTTAAAGTCCAAATAAGTAGAGCAAATCGGAAACAAAATTCTTTCAAAAATTTAACAGTGGTAACTAACTCCTCATGAAACATTGCTATTTCCGTTACCAAGTAGGCGCTAATTCACTCGGAGTTAAGTAAATTGGACTAACTGAAGTTAGCTTAGGGCCCCAGATCTCTCTTATTCAGTTCCCTCTGATTATTGAGAGGATGAATAAATGACCGATTCTTTTTTCTTTTTTTTTTTTTTTTACTTAAAAATCAGAAGATTAGACGGAAAAAAACTCCGTTTAGATATGAGAAAAACCGTAAATATATTACTTATTTTGATGCTATTTAAAACATTTTGTAAAATTCTGTACCACATTTTATTTCTTCAGATATTTTCCGTTTAGTCTGCAAATAAGGGATAGTTTGCTCATAAGAAAAGTCAGTAACTCCATGAAGTAGATTTGAAATCGACTGCAGTTAGTTAGAATTTCTAATTTGTTATTTTATTTAACAAACCAATTGTGTAACTGAAAGGACATCAAGTCTACGTTTTTATTTTTTTTTTTTTTTTTTGAAAAAAAGAGAAAAAAAAAAAGAAAGAAAGAGAAACGAAGTTGTTAACATTTCTCAAAACGATTCAAAAATTTTAATTCCCAACATCTCAAATCAAAGTTTGAAATTTGTAAGATTTGCTTGGTCGCACACCATTCCCGCAAACAACCTATGGAGATAAATCCAGTAACTCCTGAATGCACGTGCCCTTATAGTAAAAACAAAAAAGCAGACATTCATGCGTAGATGATATGACTCCAACCCATTCAGAAATATTTCGGATTGTGCCACAAATGTGATAAATGTCGAGATTCGGCGTGGAACGTAGACAATGAGAAATCACCCTTTGCCGTCAGTGTACATGACGCTAAGAACCATCTACGCAAAGGATGATCAATGCCTTTCGGAGATGATGGATAACAGAAAGACAGAAAGGGAAAACTCAGAGTTGATATTGTTTTATGGATACAAAGAGAAACCGCAAGATCGTGCGATTTGCTCTAAATGATTTTGCGAAGAACAATCACGCGTTCTGCAACTTACTCAATCTATTCACACACTGAAAAAATAGATGTTTTTACAGTATAATACAGCTAATTTTATAGAAATTTTACAGTAATAAACTGATAAATTGCTAATTTCACAGCTGTAAACTGAAAAATTGCTAATTTCACAGCTGTGAACTGAAAAATTGCTAATTTTACAGTTGTAAACTGAAAGATTGCTAATTTCACAGTTGTAAACTGTAAAATTGCTAGTTTATAGTAATATTTTACAGTTTATTACTGTTAAAACTAGCAATTTTGCCAGTTTACAGTAATAAACTGTAAAATTGCTAGTTTCACAGTTTTTACTGTGCATTTTACAGTTTTGAAGTAGCACCTCTGCTCCTAGAATTACACTTGTTATTACAGTATAATACAGCTAATTTTATGGTGCTAAACTGTAAAATTCCTAATTTTACACAAATAAACTGTAAAATTGCTAGTTTTACAGTAATAAACTGCAAAATAGCTAATTTTAGTTTATTACTGTGCTTTCACAGTTTGAAACTGAAACCTCTGCTGTAAGTATTATACTGTAAAAACAATAGTTTATTTTTGCAGTGCACTAATAAAACATTTTTATGTCTACATTTAGGGCCCTGCTCCACATCAACGTAAAACGCGACCGAAACCGAAAATCCGGGTACTTTCCATAGGAACACAATGTAATCCATTTTACGTTTCTGCTTTATTTTTCTGCTTTACGCTAATGTGGAGCAGGGCCCTTAATCTTTATTTCCGGAATTTGAAACTTTGGGTTTTAATTGGGATGCATCGGAATATAAGGAACTTATACTATTGTGAAAAGGTAAAGGGCAGTATGTGCGGAAGTGAGTTTCTGAGATATTTGAAGAAACGGGAGTGCTTTGAATTGCATACTTACAATAGGGAAATGTTGGAATAGGTTTTTTCAAGCTAAGTTTTCTACAGAAATCAAGCAAACAAGCTTGTGCAATAAAGCTAACCTAGAATACATGACAAAAATGCAAAAAAAAAGAGAGAGAGAGAGAGAAACGGAAAATTGTCAGTTACTATCTTTACCATCCCTCGGCAGTATAATAATAAGCATCAACTGTCAAAAAGTTTTCTTGAGTTAAAAAAATAACGTTTTAAACGTATTACGAGAGAGACCACATAGTCAAGTCTACAACAGGTACAAAACATTATTTTTCAAGTACAATTTTTTTTTAGAAAGACGATACTTCATATTATATTATTTAATCTTTTTTTCTACTGTAATGTATGAAGAATTAAAGCCAAAGTTTAAAATTTCGCGGATAAACTGAAAATATATGCGTAAAAATGTCATTTGTGTAATGGACTGAGCAAACTTCTAGTGCGGTACAATATTTATAAATATTTTTCATCCGCAAGCGCATTAATATACTCCTACAGTTTTCCAAAGAGAGCAAGAATTTAAACCTAGAAAATGCTTTTTCTTAAATATTTGGATTTGTGTCAAAACCAGCTCCATCAAAAAAATTTCAAAAAAAAAAAAAAAATCCCCATAATTCAGTACTTTGTTCGTGCTATCCCACCACAAAGCGATATGGAACGAATCCCTCTTCTGTTTGAAAACCTATGTAAAAGTTCGGATTTACTTCAAACCAGTTCAATCGATGCTTTAATTAAACAACCACTTCAAAAACGCATCGGTAACAGGTAACATCAATCATTATAGTGGAAGGTTAATCAACTGGTTTTTTTTTTATTATTTTATGAACTGCTAACTGACATGAAATTGAGGTACCACATGACTTAAAATGGAGTTTGATAGAAAAAGGCTTATTCGTTTCAAAACTATTTATTCAAATTATTTTAACCTGTAAATAATTTGCCAATGAAGCTTGATGTTAATTTTAAAAAATAAAAAGAGGTCATGCGACAAAAGTTATTCAAACAAAATCAATTCCTTCAAAAAATAATTTAGGGAGCAGAGTGTTAAATCTTTTTCGTCTCCTTTAATTCTCTAAAAAAGGATTTTCTAAAAAAAGGCTTCATTACTAAATGTCCCATATAATGATCAATATATTAATCTAATTCACCCATCACTTTATTTCATTCCCATCAAAATATTTCCCGAGTTTCTTTCTTTTTTATGAAAATAATGATGAAGGAGAGTGAAATTGAACTTCTGCCCTCCTACCTTTTCGCTCGCAAACGCCCAGCTCATAATTTAGAGCTGCACTATTCTGTTACGGCTCGAAAGCAGTATTTCAAAAAGTGCAAGGACGTGGCCCACTGATCTAGATCAAGTTAGTTTTGAGAATATGCTTCGTCTTTCAGTTGGATATATGCTTCGGAATTTATTATAATTTATCAGATTATTTGAAAATGAAAAATAACTAGAAACATGCTCAAGTTCCAAAAAAGTGCAAAGGATTACAATATGCGTAAAAAGCAATTACAATTGAAGGGCTTGGGAGATGAAGGGGTTATGTGACAAAACATAAATTGCGAGTAATTAAAGTTCAAAGTATAAGTGTTGCAGTTGTTGCAGTTTTTTTTTTTCTCTGATTTTGTCGTTAGTGTGCTTATGAAACTGGTCTGTTGACATCTACTGTTTGATGTACCAAGTCTTACATGTTTACCTGTATCCATTGCTTACCATTGTACAGAGTTTTCATTTTTTAAAATGTAACTTAGCCCCTTCATCCTCCAAGCCCTTCAATTACGAAAAACCATAAAGACATAAAGCTTCAGGTCTTTTATCTTAACTTAAAAATATAATGTGCCCTTATTGTTAGATAATTCTAAATTAAGTAAACTCGTATTCAAAAGAGTTTTACAAGTTTAAAATTTCTGAATTAATACATTTTGTGTATGTATTCTACGTAATTTATGTACTGCATATGTTAATTATATTTTTTAAGCAACGAGTATCAAGTATACTTTAAACTGTTTTCAGCATAAAGAACCAGCAGTTTTAAATATGGTGTTTTTGAGTGATTTTTAATCATTAATAAACAAAATTTCAAATATCGGTCGCAAATTAACTTAATGATGCACTATTGTCTCATGATTTTTTAGTGTGTTCGTGTTTTTTTTTTTTTTTTTTTTGGTAATCTAGTTCTTGACCTTTATGTAACGATTCAAACAAAAGAACTCAAGCTATTTTTCAAATGTTATAATCTACTAAGATTTATTGGGTATAATTGTTCATTGCTCTTGGGAAAACTGCTGCAAATGAAAATTAGATAACAAAAAGCCTTTAATTCTCATAAATAGGGGGGGGGAGTAAATTATATTTTACCTTATGCTCGGAATATCGAAATGCGAATGATTTTATATTGGAAAACATGATACACCACCCACACGTCTTGTTGTTAAGTATTATTATTTTGACCATATTTCCGACATAAAGTCCCAAAAAATACAACTATCCTTTTTCTCAATGCCATCATTCTGCCTTGCTTTATCGAATATATTCAGATCCCCCCTCTCACCTCCAAAAAAAGAAGCTCAACCATCCCCTGGAACCACCCTCCTGTGGCATCTCTTCATCACCAAGAAGAGGGTTCCAATCCTGTTTGCCTGATCCCGTTGTCGGTGGAATTTCGAAAACCCGTGCCAGAGCGGTAGGAGGGAATTAATTCCCTCCTCTTCTGCAAAGGGGGATGGGGTGACGGTAGGGATCAGGCGTGATGAATGACCCCCCCCCCCCCCATCATCTCCCCTCCGTCCGGGGACACACACACCTAATCCCCGGAACACGTGTTTATAAATATGGAGATGGCCTCCAAGTCTCAAGGAGGTTTTCCGGTCCTAGAAATGTTCGATTTGATATGCTAATGGAAATGTGCACTTAAGGTCGATGAAGTGGTTTCATCTTTAGGGCAAATTTCAACCTTCCCTCAGGTTGTTTGATTGAAGAGGAAGGTTACGATTGAAAAAAGAAAAAAATCAAAATGATGTGAAGAGAGAGAGGAACTCGGCACCTGATTTATAAACTTGAAGGGATCAAAAGGCGTCCCTTTGTGAATACTATATAAGTTATGTGTTTTGGAGCGACCTTTTAATATTCTAAATTGTATTAAGCAGAGTAGGCAGATCTTTTAGTTCATGTTGACATTCTTTTGTTATAGAAGTGATTTTACTAAGGAGATTTTGAGCTACAAGAAAATTACGGAGCTAAATGGGAAATTATTTAAAATATGCTAAAATATGAGGAAAATAATCAAAAAAACTCAAACAAAGCCTAAATTGTTATAGACAAAAAAATAGCAAACAGGTCTTAAGGCTATAATAGCCCCTTTAATAGTGCAAAGAACGCCCAGTAAATAAAATGTAAGTCTTGCATGAACCTGAACAATGCCCCCCCCCCCCCACACACACACACTTGAAAGTTAGCAAGAGGTGCCACAGAAATTAGACCTGGACTGAGATGCTTGTGATGGAAAAAAAACTTAAATGCATGTTCGTATAACAGTTGGCAAAATTTGGAAGAGGCGAGTGGCACAATATTGCAAGAGGACCTAATTGCTATAAGAATAGGTTGGGCCATCACTGCTGTGCACTGATGAGGAGGCTTGCTTCAATGTACTAAAACGGTAGCAGAGCTAACAAATAATATTTAAATTTTCAATATTTAATTTTTTTTTTGTTCTGCTTTCAGGTCAACTTATGCCTTTATTATGGTACTTTATGATTTAACTTCTATTAGGGACCTGTTTCCCGAAACTAACCTACGCATAAACTCTTTCTCTGTAGAATACAGAACAAACAATTATTAAAGTATGTGTAAGAAAACAATCAGTTCTCCGCAGCTTTGTATTTTTGCATCATGTCTTGCAGTAGAATCAATCACCAGATTTGTAAAAAAAAATATATTTCACAATTTCTATTCTTGCTCTCAAAATCCGGCATCATTCCACTTGCTATTGGTCAAACGCCCCTCTCTTTTTTATGTTTGCTGGGCTCGGATTGTTTTCACCATAGCTCTCCCCTCCCCCCTTCTCCCGAAAAATCAGCTTTTTTTTATGAGCGAAATTTGAATTAAAAATGATCTAAAATTTATCGTAAATGCAGAATTTACTCAAACGCTGGAAGAAATTACTTGCAAAAACATACGATGAAATAATATGAAAACAATGAGAAAATAAACTTAAATACCGTCGACGCTCGATATAACGACCATCTTCGTCCTACAGAAAACGGTCTTTGTAACGAGTGGTCGCTATAAGAGGTAGAACATAGAGTATATTGGGATACAGTTGGGGATTTTCTCACCGGTCGTTATATTAGGATGGTCTTTATAACGTGTGGTCGTTATAACGAGCGTCGACTGTATATCAAATATCTTGCTTGGTAAACATAAGGCATATAAGGTATGAATGCATGAAAATTCATAAGTAAATATTGTCGTCCAACGTAAGAAAGACGTTGCAAAAAGTCAGTTTTAGGCGCGAGGCATTTTTAATAATCTTTTTCGCACCGTCGTTAATAATATAACTTTTTTTTTAATTTCATGTAAATAAAGTTTCATTACGTGTTTATATTTAGCTATTCATAAAATATCTATAACTGTATCCTTAGTGAATTAAATAAGCCTTAGTCGAAAAAGAAATAATTAAAAAAAGGGTTGAGATAGCTCGTTCTTGCTTAGAAGGAATGATTAATGGAGTGACGAAGTGTGGTACATTTATATATACAGGGTGTCCACTCCTATCGTGGCCCAATAGCTAATTTCGAAACCGTTAGAGATACGCATATAGTTCATTTAGGAAAAAATCTCTAAATCACGAAAGGAATTTTGGGTCCATTCAATGTTTTTCAAAAAATCAAATTTTGAAAGAGTTACGAAATTTAAATTTTTATACAGCCCCCAGTCCTATCAATCATATTTAGTAAAACATTCTTGACACTGTAGCGTTTAAAACTTTAAAAAAATCACTGTTCTACGACAAAAATTGACCGAGTTATGACGTTTTGAAAAATCAAGATTTTGAAGGATTTCGCATACGGTCCCTTAAGCGATCTCTCGATGACGTCATGAAATAATGCAAAATCATGATTTTTCAAAACGACATAACTCGGTCAATTTTTGTGGTAGAAGAGTGATTTTTTTTTTAGTTTTAAACGTTACAGTGTCAAGAATGTTTTACTAAGTATGATTGATAGGACTGGGGGGCTGTATAAAAATTTAAATTTCGTAACTCTTTCAAAATTTGATTTTTTGAAAAACATTGAATAGACCCAAAATTTCTTTCGTAATTTGGAGATTTTTTCCTAAATGAACTATATGCGTATCTCTAACGGTTTAGAAATTAGCTATTGGGCCACGATAGGAGTGGACACCCTGTATATACATTTAAGTATAACTAACACATTGAGGTACAGATAAAAATTTTATTTCGAAATCAAAAATTACCTCTTGAATGTCAAGGGCAGAATCTTTTCTTGTTCTTAAGCCTAAAGAGGCTGAAAACTTCATTATAAAAAGATTACACTAATAAGCGCTGGTAGTCCTGTCCCTCCTTCAGTAGCATGAACTATTGAGAAAAGTACTTCGAAGTTTTTAAAACAAGAAATCACTGGCGGACAGAAAGTTTCAATAAAAGTTTCTGGAGAAAAAAAACTCTACAACTCTAAATTACACTCAGGTTTCAAAACAGATAATGTTTATTTAGCTTTGATATATTTACTCAGTAATATGTTAAGAAATCAGGCCGAAAATTATATTTTTCGAGGGAAGTTTTTAGCCTACTTTCCCGTTAAAAATAAAAGAAAGACGAAAAAAGTATTAAAAGTAGCTTAATGCATCTAAAAATATCGCCAAGTCCAAAAAATATCGCCAAGTTAAAAAACATATCGCCAAGTCCGAAAAATATCGCCAAGTTAAAAAAATAAAAAGGTAAAATGAATATCGAAAAATTAAAAATTTGAAAGTAGGGTATTGAAATGGAGAATTTGGGCGTCGGTCGGTCGGTCGGTCGGTCTGTCGGTCGGTCTGCCTGCCCCCCCCCCCCCTAATAACTTTTGAATGAACATTCCGATTTGGACAAACTTTTTTTTTGTTGGAAAGATCTCGGCGAGTACAACTCATTCCCATATCTGATTTTTCGATTTGAACAATTTTTGGTTCAACTTTGAACCGTTCAAACAACCTGTCCCGCGATACTAACTTTTGAATGAACAGTCCGATTTGAACAAACTTTTTTTTGTTCGAAAGATCTTTTCAAGGATACTTCATTCCCGTATCTACATTTTCGATTTGAACAATGTTTCGTTCTACATTGAACCGTTCAAACAAGCTGTCACCCCTAATAACTTTTGAATGAACAGTCCGATTTAAACAAACTTTTTTTTGTTCGAAGCATCTCGGCAAGGATACTTTATTACCGTATTTAAATTTTCAATTTGAACATTTTTGGTTCAACATTGAACCGTTCAGGCAACCTTTCCCCACCTAATAACTTTTGAGTGAACCGTCCGAATTGAATAAACTTTTTTTTTGTTCGAAAGATCTCGGCGAGTACAGCTCATTCCCATATCTGATTTTTTGATTTGAACAATTTTTGGTTCAACTTTGAACCGTTCAAACAACCTATCCCGCGATGCTAACTTTTGAGTGAACAATCCGATTTGAACAATTTTTTTTTCGTTCGAAATATCTCAACAAGAATACTTCATTCCCGTATCTACATTTCCGATTTGAACAATTTTTCGTTCAACATTGAACCTTTTAAGCAACCTTTCCCCAACTAATAACTTTTGAGTGAACCGTCCGAATGGAATAAACTTTTTTTTGTTTGAAAGATCTCGGAGAGACTTTCCCATACATTCCCATATTTCGCTTTTTGATTCAAACCATTTTTCGTTCAATAGTGAACCGTTCAGAAAAAAAAATTTACATTAGCGTCTACGGGGAATTTAAGTTGAATGTTGATCCTGAACTTAAAGTCGGATTTCCTTCAAACTAACTTTTTAAGAAAATGGGTTTGATAAATAAAGTTTGTAAAGTGCTTTTCTAAGTAATCTTCTGTGAGGACTCTGATTCCGACTCCGACTCCGCGAACATGGCGGAAATGCAGGCTCAGGAAAAAAATGACTGAACGTGCAGACGATTTTTTGTTCATTTATTCATTTGTTTTATTTTATTTATTATTATTATTATTATTATTATTTATTATTATTTTTTTTTGCAGACGATTTTTTTTTTGTAACAAAAATTTTTCATTCACGAGAACATTTTATTCTTTACTTATATTTAACAACTGGCAACGGATTAAAAGTGAAATTCCGGACATTTTATTAACGGACGATTTTTTTTTTCTTTTTTTTCTTTCTTTGATAAAATGTGTTTTGATGCTCTTTGTACTTTTATTTATTTATTATTTATTTTATTATTATTATTATTATTATTATTATTTTGAAAACGATGGAGGATTTTTTCTACGGAGGAACTGTAAGGGCCATACTCCACGTCAGCGTAAAACGCGACCGAAACTGAAGGCAGAAACCGAAAATCCGGGTACTTTCCATAGGAACACCATTGAATCCATTTTACGCTTCTGCTTAATTTTTCTGCTTTACGTCGATGTGGAGCATAGCCCTAACAGTTACACTCTTTAAAAGGTGCGACAAAACTCTATTTGTTCGTTAATTACTTTTTACGTGTCTATTTCATCTGATGAGAGGGGCATATTTTGCTTTTCGAAATCAGCTCTAAGTGCTAAAAAGGTATGTTTGACATAATTTTCAGTCTCAGATAATCAAGAGAATAATGATCAGATGCGAGAATGCCGATGTCGATGTACGGGAGAGTAGGCTCGTTTAGTTCTTGACAGAACTTCTTGTTAATAAAATGAACTTCTAAATTTGTACTCTCTCGTAAAGATATTCATGTAAAGATACCAATTTGTTGGAAAATAATCAAAGTTGGGCTACAAGATAAGTAAATGTGCTTTCCAATTAGATTATGATTCCAGTCTTAAAATGTGCTTAATATGTATAGTCTTGAGCAAAGGGGAGTCAGTGGAGACAGGATTCAGTTGCTTAAATTTATCAAAATGAATGATTTTAACGAGTAAAATTTTTGAATGGAAAGCAAGAAAAGGGATCATTGGTTTAAGCTAAAGCAGCTGTATAGATAGGCCGACGCATCAAGCTTGAGTTTCACCACTTTGGATCCAACTAATTTACTTTTACTTTCATTTTTCATTGTTGCAGTGCTAGGGTTACCAGAGCAAAGTTTCTGGACATCGCCAAGCTATGTTAAATTTAAGTGAAAAAGATACAAAACGCGATAACTCGCCAAAAGAGGCAACCACTCAAACTCGAGCTGGATCCAAAGGGGTCAAACTCAATCTTGATGCGTCGGCTCGTCTATATAGGGGCCTTAGTTTAAGCTAAGGCCCCTATTGGCGGTGTCCAGAAACTTTGCTCTGGTAACCCTAGCTCTGCAACAATGAAAAATGAAAGTAAAAGTAAATTAGTCGGATCCAAAGTGGTGAAACTCAAGCTTGATGCGTCGGCCTATCTAGAGCCGCTATATAGACAGGCCGACGCATCAAGATTAAGTTTCACCACTTTGGATCCAATTCCTTAACTTTTACCTTCAAATTTTCATTGTTGCGGAGTAGGGTTACCAGAAAAAAGTTTTGGCACATTGCTAAGCTTTGCCAAATCCACGTGCCGCTAATAATTGCTCCCTGTGAAAAATTACCAAAGCGCGATTACTGGCCAGAAAAGACAACCATTCAAACACACAAACACGAGCTGGATCCAAAGTGGTGAAACTTAATCTTGATGCGCCGGCTCGTATATATAGGGGCCTTAGGCCTACCTATATAGCGGCTCTAGTTTAAACTATTCAAATCTCAGGCTAACCTGGAGATCAGGAAAAATTACTATTTGTTGTGGGCACCTGGAACAGCTTACCTGAAAAGGTTGTAATGAGTAAAACAGTTGATAGCTTTAAGAGGGTCATGGATCTTCATTGGGTGCTATAAATTGACTAGGATCATCCTAGCTGAGCGCAGAGCCTGTTGCTAGTCGTCAGATTCGCATTTGCATTTTAAGTAGAGCTTAAGCAATGGAAAATCTCAAAAAAAAATTTAATTCTTTGTTAGCAACAAATTTATTTTTAAGTCCGGAATATTGTTAGAGACAAAATTTTGAATAAAAAAAGTTAACACCCATAGTTGTCTTGCCTTCCCTGTTTTTTGTCACGGTCTTTTGTTTAGAAGCATACTTTGCATCATGGATAATGACTTATCTATGGCAGAGTTCAATATTTTACATGGAAAAAGACAGAAAATGGTACACTATTTACTTTGTTTAAATTTTATCTTTGATAAAAGTCTCAATGTCTTCTCTTTCTCTTTTCGGGTCTTCTACGTAGAATTGTTTTGTTATTTTTATTGATTTTGGTGCAGATTTTGAAGTTGTGCAGCATTTGGTCAAGATGTGTAAATCAGAAATCTTAAGGAAAAATCTCATTCTAGCTCCTGTATGTATATTAGGAAAAGCAAAGATCTATACAATAAATTATGCACGGTCCTCTGAGATGCAGTAGAAACAAAACAACCCCCACAAAGGCAGTAATGTAATCTGTATTCCGGTAACGATCCCCTAAAAGATTCAGTACAGAAAGATTCAGCATCAGAAGTGCCCAGACTTTTGACTGAGAAGAATCTTGAAAATTGCTACCGACAAACATTATTAAAAAATATAAACGTTGGTTGTAGTTTTAATTTGCGTATATAAGTATAATGGTTTCACTAATGCTTTATCATTAAGTTTTATGTGTGGAAATATTTTATCGTAAGTTTGCATTTGGATTCATAACGTAGTTTTTACACCCAGTCTGCTTGTCTGAATCAACATTTTTTCAAAATTATTTTTCATAAAAAATGTACTCAGCAAGTTTTGATTCTAAACGACTTAATTATGTCTCGAAACTGTAGTCCAAAATGTCGCAACTGATCTAGCTCAGATTTTCTCGTTGCAGAACCTGGAGACGATCATCGTGAACGGAGTGACCACGAGCCACTCCGACGTCCTGCACCACGTGGAACCCGTCGACAACATCCGGTCCCTCCTGGAACCAAACGGAAACGTGCTGCCACCCTCTGCATCCTTTATCCGACCCCTGCCACGAACCAGCTCCAGCCATAGTCATTTAGACAAATACCTCAAAAAGTTCGGAAAGTCTGGTAAGTCTCACGATCTTGTTTACATTTTTTTTACTTAAATTTATTTGTTGAAAGATCGTTAGGTTGAAAATTGCAAACTTGATGTAATATGCAATGAGTTAGACGTACCCCAAAGGAGCACGCAACTGTCTAAAGTTAAACCGCGAAGAGATGGCGGGTCGACTGGAAGTAGAAACGGACCACTTCATTTTGAAATACGTTGGATCTGCGAGAACGCGTAAGCAGTGAAGTCGCGCGTTCTCGCCAATCCAACCTCTTTTGAATGAAGTGGTCCGTTTCCACTTCCAAGCGACCCGCCATTTCTTCGCTGTTTAACTATACCGTCTTTAACATTTACTCTTCATGACATTTTTGGCAAAGGGGACGTTAATCATCATTTATTACGTATAGTCGACAATACAATACTAAGTATGATTTTGTTGTTAAACAATGGAATATTTTTCAGCATTTTGGAGTCTGAAAGTGGAGTTAGCAAGTGGGCCTTACCACAAAAGACTAGAAGTACATTGCAAACAAATACCAAACAGCTCGTTACTGTATCCACAAATTGTAGCTTTACCCCTTTTCGAGATAATCAATCTCAAATAGCCCAAAAAGAGGTGCATGTAGCAAATCTGTTTTATACGCTGAGATTATCTTTACATTGATGTTGGAGTAATAGGCAGTAAACCCTTACAGATCACTTTGACTAAAATAATGTTAGGACACCATTGTTTTTTTTTTTTTTTTGAGAAAACATGCTAGAGAGAAAAAACTAAAAAAAAAATTTACATTGTTTTAAAAATCATTATATTACACAACAGTGTTAAAAAGGTCAAAATCACATTATTTACAAGAAACTTTTCGTAAATTTACAAACATTTTGAAGCTACGCATACGCCAACATAACCAAGCATTTTGAGGTTATTTAAACAAATGTCTCAAAAAGTTAGGAAAGCTTAATATTCTCAGAAACCTATATCCTTATCTTCAGATATCTTCAAACGTAATGCGAATACATGAAATTGCTTTTACTAAAACATGAGCCAAGGCTTATCATGTAATTTTATCGATTCCTGAAAATGTCTTGTTTCACCAACATCAACATTTTCGTTTTTAAGAGCTCGAAAGAGAATTTTCTTTTAAAGCCAATGTGAATTACACATTAAATAAACCGACTTTTTTAACGAAAAAGGAAAAAAGCATTTAAAACATTGATAAAGAACAGCGAATCTGTAGCACAGAAAAATATTAATAGAAGTACCTAAATGACCCACCATTTTACTCGCTATGTGAAACTGAGACGATTTTAATTTTGCCATAGCGGCATAAAAGGCAAGAAATGAAGAACTCCTCTCCTTTTTTAACCACATTTTCCTCTTTTATCCTGACAGTTGGTTTAACCTTGCGTACGATTTAACTCACAGTCGCTGTTTCTCTTTGATCTGAGGTAGCATTATTCTAAAGCGGTATGGAAAAGGTTGACATGTCTTTGAAAGACAAGTTGCGAATGTTCACCAAGTGTTTCACAAAAGCTTACGAAAATCACTAAGTATGTTTTGATATGCTATTGTCAACTTAACTTGACGCAATATTGATAGCTTATTTTTGGTAAAAGAAGACTCAATTTTGTATGGAAAATAAATTGAAAAATATTGCATTTTGGTGTAGGAAACCTGTATATTGCTATCATTAGTCATCGTAGTTTGTCTTTCAAGTGACCATCCTCTATTTCAGTGGGTGGCCTCAGGTCTCCGGTCAAGCGACAGTGGTCGGCTGGAGAATCGAACCTGAGCCGGGAATTCTCCCGGACGAGTGACTTGGACATCCGCCCACGACTGCCACCCAGACCCAAATCCGAGTTCTTCAATGTCGGAGGCGAAACGAACAAGTACACAAAGAGTTCGACATATGAGGTGAGTTTTTGTCCTTAACCCAACATTCTCGAAACTAAGACTTATTCAAATTGTATCAAAAAAGAAATAAACAAAGCAAAACATTTTAGAAATAAAGATTGACGTGAGGACCTTATAATGAATGTCTTCCAATGATTATCTTATTTAGGAAAAGGGAGGTTTTTTGTTTTGTTTTTTAAATTTTTTATTTATTTATTTATTTTTTTTTTAATTTTATACATAATATGTTAACTGGATAAAAGCAGATGCTCAGCGTTTGGCATTTTTCTCATATTTCAGTTCTTATTTACTCACACACATACTACCTCTAAATAAGATATAGTGTGGCTCCAATATGGAGAAGCCTGGCTTTATGAATGTTTACTTCTTCTTGGGAAGTTCATTGAAAAGAAAAATTGTGAGTTGGGTTAAATTTGCAGTAGTACTGCGAAGGTGTTCCAACTCAGCACCAGACTTATATATATATACAACACTTCCCTTTCCAGTGAACTCGCCAAGAAGAAATAAGCAATCATAACGCCAGGTCTTGTATGACAAATTGTGTTTACTGTTTCAGTGAAATCGGTGAAACGCAATGTCTGTTTAAACATGTTTTCTCTCAAATCACGTGTACTCAAACCACACCCCCGATCATACTTCAAGCTTCTCCTCAACTACAGAAAACGATAAAACAGGAGAACGATAATAAATGAACACGAATCCTTCGCAACCCCCCTAGGTCTCCGGTCGACATAAGAAAAAGAAAAAAAAAAAAAAACAATCCAAGACAACAGCCAAACACGAAAAAAACTCCTTCCCCCACATATGTCGTTTTTCTAATCACACCTTATATCATCGATCTTCACACCCACTCTGTGCATGTGTCCGGGAAACGAAAATTAATGACATCCGGGATCTGTCCGGCACCAACAGGTGAGGGCTCATGTATGGTGAGAATTCCCTTGTTTTAGGAGAGAAAAAAACTACCCGAACTTCGTCATTAAACGGAGATAGATTAATGACTGATAACATCAGGAAAATTATTTTTGCAGCTTAGAAAACCCTTGACCTTAGATTTAAAAAAACAAGTTTTGTAAAACTTTATTGATGTTACTGCGCTAAGTTTTGATTAAAAATTTTCCGCCATCATTTTTAAGAAATTAATTGGTTTAAGAAAGAAAATTTCGCCGGAAAGTTCGGATAGTTTTCTGATCTTTAGCTGTTAATTTTTTTAATATTTCGCCAGAGAAATCTTGTAAAAACTAGGACTCAAGATTGATAAATTACGCATTCTTTAAATTTAATAAAATTACTCATTTCTGTGCCGCTCTCTCCATTTTAAGAACAAATTGACTTAATATTAATTTTAGTTTTGACAAAACTATTTTCTCCACCTCTTTTTATAGGCAGGTTTTTGATGCAAATCAAGTTAATTTTATAAAAGAAAGGAAAAGGATGCTCTGGGGGTAAGAAACGCAAAATTAGTTTTTCTGGTCAGTAATTGTATCAGGCTTTTACCGAATGTTTTTCCGCCGCATTTTTAGCAATTTAGTGCAAAAAGAAACTGAACGCTGATGAAATTATCAGTTCGTTTAATTAACGAAAAATGTACAAAATATCCTAAATGGTTATCACACCACTTGCTTTGAGGGCAAAGCGCAGTGAATTATTTCTACAAATATAATTTTACTAATTCAAGGTAATATTTTTGCACCCTGAAGCGAGTAAAATTCAGCAATTAGATGATTTATAGCTAGAAAGGTTACTTAAAAAGCTAAAAAGACCACTTGCGATCATGACGATCCTTAAAATTGTCCAAAAGTTGAATCCCAAGATCAAAAATAGTGAATTAGAAGCTTGTGTTTACCATTTTTATGATAAATAATTCTACTCTTATATTAAACTAAATTTATGAATTAAAAATGCTATTTGTTATTCATATTATTGAATGAAAAATTCACAAACTTTTTCAAAAGTAAAAAAAGAACGATTGAAATTTATTATTAACGTGTAGAAAATCTTTTTTTTTTTAAACTACATTTCTCATTTTAAGAAAAAAAAAATCGCTAGACTTGAGGCAGTATATTTTACAGTATGATACCTACTGCACATTTATGTGAAAAAGAACAATTTGCTGTTTTGTTTTAAACCAAACTAAATCATCGTATTTTTATTGATTGGGTAAAGAGCAAATTGTTTCCTTAGCAAACCCTCTCCAGTCTCGAATTTGAATACTATGTTTTCGTTGGCCTAATTAACAATCTACCTTTATTTTTAAACCACGAATTTTTCCCCATTTCATCCGTTCTTGTTACTTCAGAGTGTCAATGATTCTTTCTTACTTGAAAAATCGTGAATCAGAACACAACAACTTTCCTTTCACTGGAACATGCCGATCGTCAATGTTTCATTTTCTGCATACAAAGAGCTGTGAATTCATACGGGCTAGGCACGAAAGCTTACCATTCGGACATCATGGTCAAGCATCATAGAGAGCTGGAGACAGGGCGGCGCGACGCAAAATTGATTCGCAGCAGTGGCAGGGCCACCTGTCTACGAGACACGCCCGCTTTTATCTTTCTCAGATACCATTCTCTAAACTCATATCCTGCGCACACGCGAACGTATGTGCTTAGTCGAGTATTAATAAATCCACTAAATGGGATATGGATTGATACAACAAAATTAAAAAACGTAGAAAGTTATTACTTTCGATCCCAATCACGATAAGCATGATTTAATTGATTGGAGTGAGAAAAATATATCATATTATAATTGGGTAAAAAGCAGCTTATTAAAAATTCGTTTACCGATGCCTCTATTGCTGACTTCGCAATGGTTTAGACTTCGGGAAATTTACAGCCCTAAGTGGTTTGTACGTACGTATGAATTTATAGCTATATCTACTAGTACATTCAAATTCTAGTTATTAATTTTAGAACTTTCTTAACTGAATTAGAAATTAACTATTGAAACAATTTACGAATATAGCTATAGAGGAAATTCTCGGCAGATAGATCAATGGAATAAACTTTACAGCATTGAAACAGCTATCCAAAAGTCTCCTGATCAATCTTGTGTTCACGCGATATTTTCCTTTTTCTTCAACACTTCAAAAAATCATTCTAAATTTTAAAATTACTAACTATAAACTGTATCAGGCAATTGAATTAAAGTTTTAGCTGAGTCCTGAATCACTTTAGAAGTCTTTCCCATCTTTGAGAAGTTTACTAACTCTATCATCCCACTTAAAGATTTTTAGTAATAATGTTGCGTAGTCTGGTAAAGGAAAACAGTGAGGTGATACGGCCGCATCTAATAAGCTGACATACCTAGAACAATCCCCCCTCCCCCCGCCCAAAAAAAGAAGGCATAAGAATATGCATCGCACCACCAAAGCATTACTGACATCAGAACAACAGTCCAGGATGGGCTCTCAAATGTCTATGCAGATAGCAAGAACAAGCAGGACTAACCACATTTCTAAATGACCACCATTAGATCTATTACTTATCATCATCCTTGACGCGACAATCCAAATGGGCCAAAGCTTTCTGCACCAGCTGTCCCTAACTTTCCCTATTCGCAACTAAGTTCTTCCCAAGTCTTCGACTAACGACAACATACAATCATCTTCCACAGCACCCACAAAGCACAACTTTGGCCTTCTAAGCCTTGTGCAATATTGTTTGACAATGAACATTTTCTGCAGAATGCTGCTATTATGAAAGCGCATAACGTGGTCGACGCAATTTAGACGGGTAATCTTAATACTATGAACAGCATTTCGGTGCTTGAAAAAATTGTACAGTTCAATATTGTGTCTTCTACGCCTAGTTCTAGTTTACTAAATCTCCATATATTATTTCTCTAAGCCGAATCCTATACCCGGTCGAAACTCGCTCATTTCTTTATCGAATTGCATGAAAATTTATGATTTTGAAGCTTATCCCGCGGGCTATTGACGAAAATTCGACCCACCCTCTAAAAAGTGTCGGTTCGTTTTTTATTCGAACTTCAATTTTTGGGCACAAAATTGACTCCATTAGCGAAATAATTGTCGTATCCTCTCCATTTTGATTTCATTCGAAAGATTTAAAAAAAAAAATGCGTTCTTTAGAACGTTTCTCCTCTAGCGCCACGTAACGAGAATCTCGAAAATCCACGTTTAAGCGACTTATAAGCGATTGAAGTTTGAAAAAGTTAAATTTTTTGCTCAACTGTTAAAATCGTTACCATTGTTGTTCCAATCAATTTTAAATGCGACATTTCAAGCCAAGGCTTAGCTCGGTAAACCTTAATTGTAACTTTTATTGTTTCAAAATGCTATGGTAGTTTTGCGATAACGTTAGTATTTAGTTTAGTAGTAGCCTTGGGTATTTGATTTTAATATAGGGTATCACTTTTGTAGTAGTTGTAAAAGTGAACATGTCTTTGATCTCTTTGAAAAGTTGTCAGCACGACGGCAGTTGATGGCGATGTTGTGCAAACGTACAAGATTTTACAATGCCAAGGAACAGGGTACCAACAGGCCGACTAACAGGAAGGTGTCTACTACCTAGACAATATTAGACAATTCAACAATGCTTTGGCCTTTGCTTCAGTCAAAGTGGACTCAGTTAACATTCCTGGCAGAGGTCCATATTGTTTTAAACTATATGGTCAAGTACCATATGATCGGGAACTTGCAACCTCCGGCAGGGACTACACCAACTTACGCTGGACTTTTCTTTATAGATTTCGACACTGCGCTGCAACTTCGGGTAGATAATGAAACCAATAAAAATTCTCGTATTAAATTTTAAGTTCAGAGGTTTTTTTTTTTTTTTTTTTTTTTTTTTTTTTGCGGAATTCCGCACGGGTCACCTTGTTAATCTAAAAATCCTTTCAGAATTTCACCCTCAAAATCTTTATTCTCTCATATTACCTTAGTGGTAAAGCTAAACATATTTTTTCACCTGTCCTAAATTTCACAACGTGCATGTGGCAACTCACAATGTATCCTGTATTCTCTGGAATCGGACAAGAAAGAAAATCTATACAATCTTCTTAAAGTAGACGTTTCTTAAAACCTATTAAATTAAGGGCATCGTCTAGCTTTGGTAAAATGCCGAATTTTACTCATCGGAGGAGCAAAAAAATGGCTATATCTCGAGAATAAAATTTTTCGAGAAAAAAATAAAACAGTTTGGAGGTACAGAATATTGGTGCATATTACCTACCGAGTATAATCAAAATCAAAAATGATGCGGCACGAAAATTTCTGAAAATTTGTTGATTTTATACGGAATGACCCCTCTTCTTCTTGAGTTCTCTCTTTCTGTATTTCTTCTCAGACTTTTCTAAACAGTTGTCAGAAATGAATGAAATTGGGGATAAGAAAGATTTTTCTGTTTATAACCATTGTTCAAACTCCGAACGAAAACCTTCGTGACCAATTCATCCTTCATAAAATATCTTCAACTTTGTAGATAAAAATACACGCTTTCGTACCGAACTAACCAAAAAAAGGAAAGAACTTTCAATTGCTGCACTCAGAGAGCTTTTATAACTTCCGTCTCACAACGAAAAGATGATGACATATTCATCTCAAAACCAAGTTCTATGAAAGAAGAAAAAGGCAGGGAGGAGGAGAGGACAAAATTTACGATCGCCCACGGGAGGAAATCTACGCGACTTAATCCTTTTAAAGAAAATGAAAGTCCATCGCAGATGGATTCGATTTCCTGCCGTCTCGCAGGATCGGTTTTATTGGCTCCTTCATCCTGATTTGCCGCTGACAGCCACGATCCGGGAAGACGAATGCCCGGACTGCCGGACACTGGGAGAAACAAAGGAATACTCGCCAATTCCCTCCGGCCGCGAATGTATCACGTTCACGGGGGCAGGTTGGGTCGCTGAGGGAAGGTATAAAGGCGTCTTCATTTGGAAGGACATTACTAATGTATATTAATTTGGAATGAACGCGTAAAATATATGTAGACAATCACTTAAGAACAAAAATTGAGAAATGTATCGAATACAGTCATTAAGGGTAACTTCTATTTCAAACTTTCTGGTATTTAAACAGTACTATTGCATCTTTCGGCAACTGAAAAAACTGAAGAAGAAAAAAAACTCCGGAAGCACAATTATCGATAGTTTAAGTATAATAGCAATAAGGGACATTTAAAAAGAAATGTTGGCCTATATAGTTAAGTTATTGTCTCTTATATCACTTTTGAACCCCGTGAGAAATGTGATGTAAAGAGAACTATTTTGATAAAAATAGTGCACAACTTTTTCCTTTTTAACTACCTACAAAATATAAAATCCCCTCGACCCAAATTAGTCACTATATTTAGATCGAAAATGTTGTTTCAAATTAATTGTTACATTTGAATACTTTTAAGCTCAATATTTTAACTAAAGATTTTATAATTTCATTTAAACTTTTTTTTGAGATTTCAAGGAGTTTTGCCATTAATCTACAACATTTACTTACCAAGCTCTCCCTCCTGCTCTCCTTAAATCAGCACGAAATGAGTTCTAAAAACCGTGGATTTGAACTCTTAAGCCGCGACACATTTTGTAGGAACTTTTAAAACTATTGTGAATTAATTAGAAGCTAACTGATATCTCCAGAGACTGGTAGTCGCCCTTACAAAATGAGGCGTGGCTTAAGAGAGGGAGAACTTCGGATTTTTGAAACTACTTTGGTTGGCAAAGAGGAAATGATTCATTAGTAAATGTTGCTTGTTGATAGCATAGCACCCTGTAATCTCTAAAAATATCATAAACTCTTCAGTCACAGTAAGTAGTACAAAAGAGTTTAAAATGTAGAAACTTATTTACGACGGAGGGAATATAACTTAGTATTTTACAAAGAATATTACAACGAAGGGCGAGAGAGTTTTACGAGTTCCAAATCAGCCTTCAAGAATAACGACCAACCATTATTATAACTTCAGAGTTTTCGGGTTGTACAATGAGCTGTATACATGGCTGCCAACTTGTTTGCTACAAGAAGATCACATAAAATTACTTTTTTACCTCAAAAATTTTTGATAATTTTGACAACTTTAAAGTCTAAATTGTTACTTTGGTAGTAATATTGGTAATATTTTGCCTTGATGACTCGAGCCATTTAGTCAAATGTATTCCTGAGCATCGGCTCACTAGGTTCCATACAACAAAGCATACCATTCTTCCCTGCGGGATTCTCTGAAGTTCCGCAGAGTCAACGGGACAAGCAATGGCAATTATCTGACTTGTTGAATTCAAATACATATCTAAAAAGGTGCTAAACAATCATGAATTCAAAGATAAAGAAAGCTCCGTATTATAAACTGGAAGAACTTCCTTTTAAGAAAGACACAATTTCCACCGCAGATATCGAAAAGTAACTTCAACGGGGATAAAGAGATTTAGTTGAAGAATTATTAAGAAAGACACTGATTGCAACCTGTGCAGATTTCAAACACCTCCTTACAAGTGTCTTAATTCCTGTTTATTTCACACAAAATCGATATTGTGGGACTAAATGACTTGTCCTGTTGTATTACGTCTTTTGAGAAAAAAAAATAAGCAGTTCGTAATGAAAAACAGTTGAGCTTTTTCGAAATCCATGTGACAACTTCAACAAGCTAAAACTGAAGCTACTGTCTTTGGAAGAACAGAAACGGAATCTGAAGCCCATTGTCTTCCTTCTGGTTAGTTTCCTTGGTAACGCATTGTAAGGTTTTCCCTCTTATCCGAGTCTTTAGATGCCACAATGACCAACCTTTTGTGCTCCTCCTTTTGTGTAATCGCAGTGTCCAGTGTCCTCCCTGGACCAAAACAAAGGTCTGGAAATGGATAGAAACTGGACACGAAAGCGAGTAATTTCGCAGGGTTTTGTAGTTATTTCGCCTTTGAAGGATAGACCTCACGAGGGTACACGGGGGACAGACATATTGTCGTTGGTTACAGTAAGTTATCAGCCATGTGTTGCAAATAGGCAATGACAATGACATTAGCATCATCCTTTATATAATAAGGACTGAACTAAAACTTTTTTATTACGACAAATTAAATAACGGAGAAGAAAACTTTTTCTGATGTCAGTATTATGAAAATTTTAGGAGGAAAAATATAGTGTATTTCAAAGAGGCTACCTGTTGATCGAAAGAGGGGATTTTGTTTGGCTGCAAACGAACTTAATTCGGGTATTTTTTCCAGAGAAACATATTCTATTCTCTTACAGATTCAGGGGTGTATCTAAGGTGTATTTGATTATAAATCCTCCTTCTCCTCTAAACTCTGACAGTTTCGTTTTTGCGCATTGAAACGAAGTAAAACTATTCTCCAGTTCCTCAAAATTTACCCACACCCTTCTCCAATTTTTTTTCTGATTACTACAAATTACAGACCAGATATTTAAACTCTATCCCAAAAACCATGCCAAATGGTTTTTCGCTTTCTCACAAGGGGGCGATACTGTATCCTCAATGAACCTCCTAGATAAAAAGAAACTATTTTCTTCTCCTTCGAAAGTTTTCTTCCCGCCGATTGCTTTAATTCGAACCATTAACAGCAGCACCCAGATTTATGAGCGATTCGGTAATCGTATTGGGAAAACAGTAATCCTCTTTTTATCTAAACGTACTTAGAGATAGATCCTCTTTTGTTTAGATTAAGAAGCATGTGCAGCAGAACGGAAGTTTCCTTGGGAGTAGAAAAAAATACATGAGGGTGTTCGTTCTTTTTGTTGTCTTTTTCTTTGACGTCTAAGAACCAAAACATATCAGACTATGAACTGAGTTTGGTTGGTATCTCAACAAAATGTACGCAACATTTAGCACGAGAATTATACACGATGGTGAGCGATTTTGCTGTATTTTTTCCAATGTTGTGCGTCACAACAATCTCTCCCATTTGCTACCATTCGACATAAGTATTTATCTGGATCAAGGCTCTTTATTTCCCGTGAATTTCATTCAAGACCAGAGTAAAATAAACACAAAACAAAGCCAGAACGTGTTCACTTCTGAATCTTTTCTTCTGAGAATGAATTCCTTAAGAAACTGCTTTAAAAGTAATGTTACTGACAATTATGTTAAATTACAGAAAATTTGAAGAATGTGTTAACCAAAATCAAAAAGGATATCCCTAAATCCTGAAGTGCCGTAAAAAGTAACGAAAATAAACTTCGGATTAAATGAACAAATAATTTGGGGAACAAAACATTTCTTCCATTCGAATTTAAATCCCCCCAAAGAAAATTAGTGACTTGCAGTTTTCCTCAAAATACATTCCATTCAAGACGCTAGAAGAACAACTTCCGAACAAAAAGCCAGAATATATATACTTCAAGATCCATCTTCGGAGATTGTGTTGCATATTGCTTTAAAAATAATTGTTAAAAAATTGCTTAAAAAATAATGTTGCTGCCGATTAGGTAAAATTGATTACATTCGGATGAATGCTTAAACAAAATACAAAAAGGATATCCTTAAATACTAAAATACGTTGCAATGTACCGAGAATAAAATATATTGCAAAAAATTTTAAATGCAAAATATTTATCAAATTTGAATTTAACTCCCTTCAAAAAATATTCCGCTCAGAACACTAGGAAAGAGACCACCAATCATACCCAGGAAAAGGATACTTTCGGACCCTTATTCGAAGAATGTGTTTCTAAAACAGTTGCTCAAAAAGTAATGTTACTGATGATTATCTTAACTGAACTATGTGTAACTGAAATTCAGATGAATATGTAAACAAAAGTGGAAAATGATATCCTCAAACACTGAAGCACCTTAAAATGTATCAAAAACAAAACCTCTGGATTAACCGAGCAAAAACATTGGGATGCAAAACATTTCCCAAATTCGAATTTAAGTCCATCCGAAGAAAATTAACCAGCGACGTGCTTCCTTCCTCGAATCATATTCCACGAATTTCCATTCAAGACACGAGTAGAGCAAACCGCGAACAAAGCCAGGACATGGATACTTCCGAATCCTTCCCTCTGAGAATGTGTTCCCTAAGCAGTTGCTTAAAATTCCATCAAAACAAACTTGACTGTGGGAAACCCGATAACCGCATTCCACGTAAATGTAAAATCCATAAACTCTTGCTTTTAGGATCAGATGTCCAAGTTACCGAACACCTTGTGCCGTTCCGAAGGATTCTTCGAACTTCTTTCGAAAACTCCAAGGGCTTCTTTAGGTGCAAGTTTCTTTTTTCGCCACCCCTTCGCACATAGCGGCTCGCCTCTCTCTCTCTCTCTCTCTCTCTCTCGCTGGAGATTTTTATTATTTATTTATTGATTATGAAGAGGTTTCGAATGTAGGCGCCTTCTTTGATGGGAGATGCTAAGTCACAAAGTGTTCGTTTTTTTCTTTCCAGCTGTAAGAAGAGAAAAATGTAAAAGCATTCACTACTTGTGTTACATGACGGATACTATTTCGCTTCTGTGTTTTTAAGGAACGTGTTGTATTTCGTTTAAAGTGTAGGAAGTACATTTTAAAAAGTGAATTTCAACATAACTCACCCAACGTATATATACATACATACATACATATAAAATGCTTTATCAATAACTCGCCCCCCCCCCCCCAACTTTTTTTTGTTGTTGTTTTAGTTATAATTCCTTTGTGGCAATGTTAGTTACATTTCAGACATGAAACAGAAACCATAACACTAATTCGAGCAGAAAAAAAAACGGCATAAATTAGCGAACATTTGGGAACAACTTGGAGGTGTCTTACTAAACTCCGAAAATGAGTTTGTAACATTGCCGATATTTGGGACTAAACCATTTATCAAATTTTCAGTCGGATATTTTTACGAAACTGACTTTTTTGTATCGGATTACAGCACATTAGGACGTTTAGATGATTTATAAGTTTTTCTCCTCAATTTTAAGCACTCTTATGCTGTAGTTTGTTGCGCTTTCCTGTTATTGCAATTTTAGGTTTTAGAAAAAGACAAAAATAATAAATTCCTGATGAATGGAAGTAGTATTCTTTGTTTATGCTATACCTCATATTAAAATTTGGATAGGAAATTTCTTACACGAGAATAAACTTAATGGTAACGATCAAGGAATATCATATCTTTACTAAACATCAGTTATCTATTATTATCGTAAGTTTCCATCTAGATGGCACAGGAACATATCTTATTGTTCTTGGATTGCTCCCCAGGGAGCAGTAGTAGCCCACTTGAAACCTTAAAGCACCGCCAAGATGAAGGAAATAATCTCTCCCTAAGTCTAAGTTTTCTCATATAATCCTTCACGTTGGCTTATTAACATAGTTAAGCTGTATAAACTTAGTAAAAGATCTTTAGAAACATAGCAACTAGGATCGCCATTGCGAGAAATGTTGCAACCTTTTTGAGAAAGCATGGCATTCCCTTTCCTTGACAATAAAAGTTAAAGACACCATCTTAAAGGATTTTTCTAGGATCATTTCAGATTTACTTTCTCGTAGGACAGCTAAACATCGCAAGTTATGGTAATCAATTCCGAAGTAGCTTCCCAAGAAATGGTCCATCTCACTTTTATGATACTTTCAACTCAAATACCATGTCTGTAGGCTTCACAAGTTTAAAAACCTTCTTTCTCTAGAGCTAATGCTCCACCGCTTCTCCAGGGCGTAAAAAGATGCGGTCAATCGGGCAGCTCCAAGTTTAAGTGACAGGTTGATACGTGACATATTGGGATCTATGAGACTAACCACAAAAACCACGGCAAAACAATTCAAGAAAGACGCTTGAAAAAAGACTTCTTGACAGAAAACACGGAATGGCCATCAGCGAATGGCCACATTGCCGCGCACCCCCGCAGCAATAAAAACGGAGTGCGAATTTGGGGACTTGATAAACGACATTTCCTCGGTCCATCCCCTCTCTGCGGACGTTTATTCTGAGGTTTATTTGGGCTCCATATTTCAAAGGCATTTTTTATGGCTTGCTTATTCTGTTTTTGAAATAAGGGAAATGATCATTATTGCTGTTTCTCTTTGATTTTAATGAATCAAGTTGAAAATTTCCATTAACTCGCGATTTTTTTTTCTTGCGCAGTAATTAAAAACTAAATGAATACATTCAATGGAATTTTTCTACCTGTAGAGCTAGAAAAAAAGAATAGAAAATCACTTTCCATTTCCACAATCGTGCATTAGTTACTATTTTCTAACTTCCATTAAAGGTTTTTCCCAAAATATATTCACTCATTTGAACTACAAATCAGTTTTTTTTAATTACAAGTTTGGTAACAGCATGTAGAAATGTAAGATTTAAGAACCATTTACGAATTTACGATATAAGCGTCTCTAAGAGTTTTAAGCATTTTACTTTCGCCCCTGTTTTGCGTGCATATTAAATAGACTTGGTTTAAAGTCCAGTTTCGATTTGTCCGTACCGTATGGGGAGAGCCCAATTTCTATGTTACTTTTACCTTTTATCCAGCCTCTTTTCTAGTTTTAATATAAAAGCATTAATACAGGCAAAGTTTAACGTCAGATACCCACTAAATGCTAATTTCAAATAACTATTTTACTATTTTCACTCGTCCAAAAACTCCTTTCGTACTCAAAAATGCAAAATAAATAGAAAATGTGCAGTAAAATATGAGACAATTTTTTTTCTCAAGTCCGTGAAAAATGAAATTGTAAGGGAGTAGAAACACAAAAATACTAAAGATTGTATTTAATCCAAATAGCAGCGTTAATGCATAGTAAATAGCTTGTAACTTGCGGAAATTTGAAGCTTTCCTTAATGACAAACAACGTATCATTACGTGCCAATTATTTACGTTTCGTTAGCAGTTAATTGCTTTATTTTAGCCGAACTTTTCAAGAAAAAAGAAACGTTTTCATCTTGCTTTAATAAGAATTAATTTATACACAACGTATGGGAAGTATTTCACTACTTCCAGGCAGTCATTTAGTAAGCAGTTTGAGTGATAGAACTAGACGCGTTGGTTAACTCAATAAAAAAACAGAAGCTAAATGAAATAACGATAAGTACAGTACTCCAATTTTTCATGAGCTAGTTAACCAAATGATACATATTGGGCTAAGAAAGTGTCCTTAAAATATATTTCTTTTCAACTCTTGGATATTTCAGAAAAAACATGAATTTAAATAACGATGAATACAGAATCCAGCGTTGCAATATCTATTTAGACAAATGGTTTATAATGGAAACAGGTAAACTAATTCAAAATCGGCAAGGGCGGATGCAAGGAAGGGAAGATGGGGCTATCGCCCCTCCCTTGAGGGACTCTTATCCAGCAGTTTTTCGACTTTGAAGTTCAAAAAAGGCAATCTTTGATAACATTAAGGGAAAAGGTGAGGTGATTCGGGGCTCTGATCTGGAAATTTTTCGAAATGGAAGACCTAAACATTTGTAAACAACATGTGTTAACAAAAATGCATTTCGAAAAAAAATGGGCAAGAAAGAAAAAAAAATCAAATGCACCTCCTTCGGAACATTTCTAGATCCGCCCTTGAAAATCGGAAAGCTTTTGCTAACCGGCGAAGAAGAAAATATCAAAGTAAAAAAAAAAGCACTACATATTTTCAGGATATTAAGCAGAAGAAATTGCTCCCCCGTAATATCTTACACCCCACTAAGTCATAGATAGAGGGGTCTGGAAGACGATACAATGCCGATTATCGTTTCACATGAAGAGACAATTTGCCGACCCTACCTTTACATACCTCACTTTCTTCAGGGGAGAAGGCAACACGACCGCAGCATAACAACAAACAGCGGGAACCAGCAGCAGGCGGTTGTAATGGAGATTTTATGAAATACGGCCGGCCATTAGGATCGTTTTATCGCCCCCCAATTAAATCACGGCTGCCGAAATCCGAGCGACGTTTTTACGAGCCTCGTAAATGTCCGCGGGGGCGATAAACAGGGATCCGAAAATCCCCGAGCTTTGCCGAAGATCTATTTCGACAACGGTTTCGGAATGTTTCGGGAATTCCGCAGCTGTCAGAAGGTTTTTCTCACCTGAATTTCCAGTAACGGATGAATAAGGTTTATTTCCCTCGTACAGAGTTTTTTTTCTGCTGGAATGGAGTAACCCGCGTGCATTTACCTCTTCCTTCCCTCCTGAATACTAAATCATCAACATCAATTTAGTTTCCCAGTAAGCAAATGAAAACATCAGCAACTGATGCAGTCATGAAACTCTACTAAGTCATTAAATGAAAATTTAATTTGTCAACCCTTGATTGATTGGAGTAAAGTAATATAACCACGACCAAGAAAAAGGAATACCATTTGTTGCATTCCTTAATCATTAAGCTCCTGAAGCGACGAGAAATTCCATCTGTTGTATTTTGACACTTCATTTTGTGATTCTCGATATGAAATACATTTAGCCCATGAAATCTAGTGCGAAAATATCGCGAGTCGTTCATTCAGTGCTATGCTGAAATTATATTTTAAGTCCAACAATAGTCAACAACAAAATATAGTAAAACTATGTGCTTTGATTTCTCAAACCGTTGAAAAGTATGTGGGCTATTGTGTACTATTTTTCTTGTAGAAGATTTTGATCGTTTTTTTGACCATTAGTCTTCAACAGGGGACGCTGTTATAGATTGACATAGCTCTAATAGTTCTGATGATTAATTCTGTCAATAGCAATTAAATACACTATCAGTAGAAAAGGTCAATTTCTCTTTGTGTTTGATGCGTCAACGTTAATCGTAACTTTTTTTTTCTTCTCTTACTCTTTTATTTTAGTTAATGATATTGCACTCATAATTAGTTTAGTTTCGAAAACATATTTTTTCTAAATGGTTAAGACACTTTAATTTTACCTCTGGCCTTTTAGTATAATTAAATAGAAATATTTATGGTAACCGACGTACAAAAGCATTCTAACAGTAAAAATAACTGAGCCTTTTTTATAGCAGAAATATCTGATTAGCAATAAGTTTCTTTTAAGAATGATTTTTTTTTCCATTTCTTGAAAGTTTTTCTACAACCTTTTCATACGAAAAACATATAGTTTTTTACATAAATTGTTTTCATAGTAATACAAGTACCTTTTAATACCAAACCTCTGTATTAACAGCCACAACGAATTCAATAGTCTTGAGTAACAGAATACCGAAATTAAATCATTTAGATATTGGTCATAGTCTCAATTTCGAAAGTGAAAAAAAAGTTTTTCTTTTCTTATCTCTTCAAAGAATGAGTTTTCCATTTTTCTTATGCATGTAATTCCAAGATGCAATAAAAGAGTAACTTTTATGATAAATCATGTTTAAATATCATTATAGTAAAACCATGAGAACTTTTCTGTAGAAAATAGTTTAATTGTTAAAAATATTTCAATAGTGGAATAAAGAGGAATACATTTCAACAATTAAGTCAGACATTCATGAGACTTACTTTCCGCAATACCAATCAAATGAATCTCATGAATCTCCAAAATGCGTTTCTACTTTTCTTAACAATTTCTTTCGCGTACAATCTCTTTAAATATTAAGAAAATAAGTACGATTCTATGAAAAACCGTATCTAAATATTTTGTAGTGAAACCACAAGTACTTCACTTAGTAAAACCATTGAGTTCATAGTTAGAAAGTCTTCAAAAGTGGAATAACAAAACGCTGCAACCAAATCGTAATACTTTCAATTGTGGAAAGTAAGTAATAAAATGGCACTGTTAAATTAAATTGTTTTCAATAGAGGGATAATAATTAAGAAAATGCAACAATTAAAGTAAAATATCTTCAATAGTGAAATAATAAGTGACAAAACTCCGCAATTAAAACAAAATATTTTTCATGATAACATAATAAGCGACAAAATGGCACAATCAAACAAAAAAAAATCACTAATGGAATAATAAGCAATGAAATGCAGCAATTAAATCAAAACACTTTCTAACAACGGAACAATAAGTAAAAAAAATGCCATCATTAAATCAAAATGTTTTCAATTGCGGAATAATAAGAAACAAAGTGCCACAATTAAATCATTAGACATCCGTCAAATTCCCATTTTTAGAAACTCCGGAGAGTTGCTATTTTCTCCTCTACAAGAACGTGATTGCCGTCTCTAAAATGCATAAATTCAGAGCCCGGAGCATATAGCAACCTTTCTTCAAACGAAATACATTCCTTTCCGAGAAATTTCCTCAAAAGGAGCATAAAAACCGCTTTAAAACTTTACCTTTTCAAAATAACTCTACCAGAATAAAAGATACGGTTTTATAAAATGGCGCCCTAATGTATCTCCGGGGACAGCGTGTGGAAACTATCTTTAACTGTTGATACTGCACGAGGAGGGTAAAAGGCCGAAAGTGCGTTTCTTTGTTTGGGAAGATGTCCATTTTAAGAACTGGCGAAGGTCCAACTGGGGTTCATTTCCGCCAAAGGTTTAAAACCGACGCTCAGAGAGATAAATTTTAATGTTCTTGCCGAAACTGGGGCCTTCTGTAGAGTTTTACGAGTGGAAACAAATTTGTTAGTGGTAAATAAGAACGCAGAAATTAGATAATAAAAGAGGAGCAAGGAAAATATAGTAAGTTTATTTCTTGAAGATGCTTTCTAATGGGATGAGGTTTCAAATCGTTAGTGTAGTTTAAGTAGAAGAAATTAATGAAATAATTTTCTGGAGAGAAAATAGAGTACACAAATAAATGAATGTACATTTGTGACTGTGATATTGACCATTTTCCCACAAAAATTAAAATTATTTCCTTCATAAACACAATCAACATTTTATTATTTTCAAAAAACAGATACCTACTTCTATACACAAAACTCAAATCAGTTTCCTTATTTCACATAGGTTCATGAGCTAATATTTAGAAAAGTGCCAATTTGAGTCCCAAGTGAATTTTCACTAGTATTTCAATTACTAGTTAAAAAAATAATTTTCCCCAGAAAGAAGATAAGGTTCTGCTTTCATTTCATCTAATAACATCAAAAAAAAAATTTTTTTTCTTCAGAAAATATTGTTTTTATACATCAAAAATCAGATCGGTAACGTGTCCCCAGTAGCAAAGCTTAGCATGCAAACAGGTCATGCGCACTTTCTAACTTCCCAAAAAAACGCACTTGTACAAAAAAAGATTCTATTTTTACCCCTTTGTTAATATTTTACTTCATTTTTGTTTTAATCGATTTCTGATTTTCTAGCCGATGCGAAATAAGCGTGTGCCAAGTTCCGCCGTCAGAGTGGTAACAATAATTTCCGATCTATGTTTAGGCTCCCAAAATCATTTCCTGCACCTATACCACGTGATACTGAGTACCTGGTGGGATGTTTTATCGAATCGTAATTAAAAATTTGCATTTCTGCATCTAAAATTGTAGTTAAGATTTTTTAAAGTGATTTTATAAAATGCGTGTCATTTGAGTCATCAGATCGGTAACACGCTCTAAAATACGCAGTTTTTATTATTCTAAAAAGTATTTTATATAAAAGTATAGTCTTTTATTACAAGTGAAAAAACCACGTGTTTGATTTTGGTTTAGTGCGATCGACTCGGAAATAAAAAAAAAAAACTTTGTCAGTTTGTCAGATCGGTAACAGTCAGAGCGGTAACATTGAAAAACAGCGAATATGTTACAGAACTAACTCACACGTTTCAGAATTATAAAAAGCAAAAATCATAGGATTTAGCCATATATATTGAATATTTTTGTTCTTAAAAATGAAAAGCAATGAGTTTTAGCACAATTGCTTCATTTGTGGTTTGTATGACCTAACAATAGAAGTTAGTAAAATAAGAAAAATAGACACTGCAGAAATTAAGTTAATTAATTATTGTTATTTCATTTATTTATTTTTTTTTGGTGCTTCAATTTCTCATAACTTTGCTAAATAACTAAATAATAACTAGCATGCTAAATTTGAATTTCTGATCAAGAAATTAAAGTTCCTGCAACTAATTAAAGAAAAGCAAGCAGCAGAGTTGTGTGTTGAAAAAGTTGAAGTTGTGTGTTGTTTCAAAACAAAACAAATGTTTTATTAGCTTGAATTTGGTAATCTCATAATTTATTTTATCTAAAAATCTTATCGCTCATTTTTATTTCCAAGAAATGCTTTTTTATAATGAAATTTGATTTTTTAGCCTAATATATTTATATTTTAATATAATTATCTTAATTCTATGTTAAAAATACAAGGAAATGATATCATATTTAGAGATGTTAACGAAGACTGAAAGCATAAACTCAAATATGTAGCTCATATGATCTACATATTTGTTAGCTTAATATATATTAACATCAGATCTGTAACATTCATCAGATCTGTAACGATTTAAAAGTAAGTAATCTAAGGAGGGGGTAAATAACTTCCTTGACCTCCCCCCTCTTATTTTCTTGCATTTAGACCCAATTTAGACTTAAAATCCAATATTAGTTTTTTTTCTGCAAAAAAAATTTTTTTTCAGAAAACTCCAACTTCAAATTGGCACTTTTCTAAATATTGGCTCTCATATGTTTTTACGTTTAAAAAATATCACATTTTTCCATTTCCGTCTTTTAGAACGCTCTCAGAATCCTAACATTTTCAGCTGTCGTTGAAGTACTTTTCTTCTTTCGTGTTTAATTAATTAAAGAGTGCAATTGTGCTCTTTATTAGGGCCGAATAGTCAGCTTGTTTTTTACATGAATACACATACAGCAAATGGTATAGTAAAATAATCACATTCATATTATTTCCGAAAGATGCTTTCAACGCGGATGAACATTTGAGTGCATATTGCTTTGGTAAATGATGCCAATTTTCTAGCAAAAAAGGATGTTTCATTTTACTATATTTTGCTCATGTTTGGCCATAAGTGTTTAATTTTGCTCTTTTGTTATATTTTATCTGTTTCTATCTGTACAGAGCGGTGCTTAATTGTTCCACATTTTATCAACCGCTGGTTATAAAAGATGGTCAATTTTTATCTATAAAAGACTGTTTAGTTTTGCTATATTGTACGCAATTATTCATTTATATTGCGTATAATTGTTTGCAATATTGCATATATATTGTACTAAAGTGTGCAAACAGTGAAAAGCAAACAAGTGAAAAAGAAGACAATATTTTTATCTTTAAACTCAAGGACTTTGCTACTTGGCAAAGTACTTAGCTATAATTATTAAGCAAATTAGACCTGTTTATTGTGCGACTCTGACATTTCTTATTACGACCATTAGCGCTTAAGTCGACATATTGTTGTGAAAAAGCAGCAATATAAAGTAGAATTTAAACTAGGATAATTAAAGTCCTTTAATTAGCTCAAAAACAATTCTCAACAAATTTAAATTAACAGAGACGAAGAAAGACAAGGCGGGCCCCTTGTCAGTTTGGTCTCTCCCCCACCCATCCAGGAAATTTTTGAGAATTATAGGTACTAGGGATGCACCGATAAGCAAATTGGCCGATTACCGATTACCGATTAATCGGCTGTTGATAATCGGCCGATTAATCGGTTGGGCCGATTAATGATAATTTAGATTGTTTTCCTGCAACCAATTTTACCATCACTGATTTTTCTCTCTTATACAATTCCAAGTTTAGAAATAGTAAGTAATTTATTTCTGAGAGAAAATTTTTTTTCCATTTTCCTAGTTTTCAAAAAATAATTTCAATACTTTATCAACTTTCTTAGAACCAATTTTCATATTATTGTCAATAATATTATTAACACATTGTTAGTTATGTTAATTGGACATAAAAATTCAATAAAAAAAGGGAGGAAGGAGGAGTCTGTGGTGAGCACTCCAATTTAGGAGTACTTTCAATCCATATTTTTTAATAATTAGTAACAATTTAATTCAATAGTTATTTTCCTTGAAAATTAGAGGTTATCTAAAAGCACTGTGCTAAGGAGAAAATTATCGCCACATGAAAAATGTAGCAACATTGTCTATGCGTTCGTATATATATTCAAAGCAGGAGACTCAATTAAAAAAAACTTTATATCAACTGTGAGGATTATTATTACTGTTAATAAAATTATTCGTCATAGTTTCTTAGTGAAGGTATACTTTAAAGAATAATATTTGACAAATATTTTTTCTGCCGATTAATCGGCTCGATTTTGCCGATTATTAATAATCGGTAAAGTGGCCGATTATGGCCGATTAATCGGTACTGCCGATTAATCGGTGCATCCCTAATAGGTACTACTCCGTTTCCAAGTTGAGCCCTACGAAGAGCTGGGCCCCTAATTGTTGACTCCACTGTATTAGCCTTTCGTGGGCTTTGCCGTTTTAAATGAACAATTAAGTTAACCTATATATAATGTAATCAAAGGCTTAGTTCCACTCTAATACTAAAAAAAAAAATCAGTCGAAAATCACGAAGAATTTCCATTTATTGTCACCAAGGCCCATATCGTCGCCTTAGAGCAAACAGTAAGACATCTAAGCCTGAAAACAACTGAAAGATATCCTACTATTGCTTTGATGCGACGATATATAAAAAGAAATGACTTCTGTAAAAGTAGTATTCCCGCGAGCGCAATATCAATGCGGGGAAAACAACCACTCTTTTTATATTCTGCAATCCAGGTGCATATTGTTTGTGCAGTAAAGTGCAGAAAATAGTCAATGCACTGATGAATCCCTGTTTAATAACACTATTTTGAGATCTCCTGAGTTTGTGCAAAATATAATGCATATCTCCTTTCCATTAAACAATATTCGTTGCAATTTAAAGCTCTGTGAAACGATGTTTCTTCCAAGAATGGTTGTGTATTATCATCATTTTGCAATGATAATTCAGTTTCTAAAATTGCTCTCTAAAACAAAAAAAAAAACGAAATCTTTCGTCACTTAACTCCTTTTATCCAATCAAAAATGCTCAATGCTTCCCCTGTTTTGAAAAACGAATTCCACCTGTTATAGTTTGATTCCTTTTTAGAAAATTATTGAATTCACGAATATCTGCTGGGCCAATCCATGAGAAATAGGACATAGACATCAAAATTTGAAACTCACTTAATAATAACATGTTATATGTCATTTTATTCACAAGAAAGCATAGTTTCCTAATTCAAAGGGTAAAATATCCTAGTTTTTACTGAAAACATGGTTTCAACGTGCTAATGTTGCGTTTTTTCTAATCCATTTTTTCGGTTAAAAATTATCAAGTTTCCAGGCTAGACCCTGGCCACACCGGGTTCAATTTAGAAGATAACGAATTATAGTGCTTTAGTAAGCACTCCCTTTGACATTTTCCAGCAATCAATTTCTTTGTAGGTTGTATTAGTTTTTAATTACAGGTAGGCAAAAATTATCTAGAAGCTTTGTAACGACCGTAACCGAAAACAAGTATTTGTTATTCTGTAACAATAACTATTTGAAGTAGAAGTTTGCCATTTGGGTTTTACAGTGTACTCATTCACTCTAAAAAAGTGCACTACTAATTTATTCAAGAAACCTTTTCGTTTTTGTGCTATGTTGGTTACGGGTGTTACACGTTTTAGGTCTAAATTCACAGTCCAAGTAGGATCTCTGCCAAATTTGGTACATAAGTTCTCTGATGCATCTGAAAGTTACTTTGGGGGTATTCGTCTCTTATAGAGTGGGAAAGCTCCTATAAAGGAGCTTTCCTACTATAAATACCGTTTACGTTAGTTCCAAAACACATTTGACTCAGAGGTCATTCGATGTTCACCAGGAATACAAAAGTGAAATAATGAAAAAAATTAAGTTATTTGCATTTGAAACATTGTAGTAAAACATTTTGCTGGATTTATAAATTATTTGCCCTCACCTCCTCGTTTTCGAATTATAAAGTCCTAAAGTCTGCCGAAATTGTAATAAAGTCACTAAATTTAGCGAGTTTCAGGTTATGATGGGAGACATCTTTTCGCATGCTTTGCTGATAGCTGTCCTATCACATGCAGATGGTAAAATAGTCGGCCTTCTATTTCCCCAGAAGCCTTTAAATTTGGAGCTTCACTTAAATTTAAGCCTTTAAAATCTTATATCTCCATAAAGGGAGGACGAGGGCAAATGATTTATGCAGAAAAAAAATCTTAATGTGTGAGTATTTTAAAAGTGTTTAATGAAACGAACACTTGTGTGTGTGTGTAGTTGAAGCAATAAGGTGCCCGGTACAATCAATACCATTTACGTAATAAGCGAATTTGTAGAAATTTTTCTAAGCAGAGTACTGAAGAAATACAGAGCTCAAGTCACAGATGATTATGAGGATTTAGTGGAGCTAAAATATCTGAAGAGAGACTGGGAGGTGTGGGTATTCTGATGAAGTTTCATGGGAAAACGTAGCTCTAGGGATTTGAAAGCTTCCAAAGTCTATAGTAATCAATTGAAGATTATATCTTATCAAATGAACTAACTGGAGAACCTTTCTGCTCATATGTCTATTATTTGACTTTATATATGACGGAAAAATGAATTAAAATAGCCGTTTACTCATTTTTAGCAACATATATATTGAAAATAGTCAGACGTGAAACGATCGTAACCGCTTTTGAAACGACCGTAACCGCAATAAAAAATTCATAAAAATTTATTTTTCAACAAAAAAGCTAAGTTCTTTGTATGATATCATTCCTTATTTATTTAGCAATTATTATAAAAATCCAGAAGATCATACGTGCAATAGATTCACAGAAAAGTGGCAGTGTTTGATAGCTCTCAAAAAACCATGTCTTTTTTTTTTGAAACGACCGTAACCACACATTACGCTTGGTGATAATCATGTTGGGGGGGGAGCTTTATCATTCCTTGTTTTCATTAGAACTTTGACTGCATTTGTGAATAAAATATGAGCAGCTGAAGTTGTGCGAATGAAACGACCGTAACCATGGATTGGCCCTGCTTTTAAAAAATACTTGTCATTATTATTACAAGTTAACACTACATTAAAAATAGCTTGTCGCTTCCTACTGTGTCAACTTATTTCGTCAAACTTCGCTTAACAAACGTGAATTTCCCCCAAATGCGGATACGTCTCTTGTATCATGTATGACCTATGTGTCATAAACACATCAAAGTGTTTCACATTGTGTCACAAACACATCAATTACCTCCGTATAACGATAATTGTATTGAGAGCTTTAATACTGCTGCATTGTGGTTTTAATATGAACATATTCATTACACGTACTCAATACGTAATGCACAGGTTTGACATTTTTACGCATGTAGTACTTTATTCTCCGAATTTTCAATTTTGGCTTTTATTTGTGACATATTCGAATATAAAAAGCCTTAATGCATCATAATATGAAGTACAATTTTTTCTCAATTTTTGTGCTTGAAAAATAATAAATTGAAAAATAATTGCGGGTGCAACGTACAGTAACGCCAAAACACTTACAAATCAATATTTTTCAAAAAAAAAAAGAGAATTTTAGTTAAGTTAATCTTTTATATTATTTATATTTGAATTAAAAGTCAAACACTCAATTAAAAGCCAAAACTGAAACTTCAGAGAGTAATATGCACAAGTCTGTGCATAAAAACGTCTCATTTATGCAAATATATTAAGAAATATATACGCCTACGTTTTTCATTTGTATTTCTATGTTTATATTTCTAAATTTATTTTGCGCCTGAAAGTCAAGTCATAAATATTAAACGATTAAATTAATGTTCAGTACAATAGTGAATGAAATATGTTTTTCACATTTTAATAATAGTGACTAAAAATATGATTTTCACTTTGAAAACATAATAAAAACCACGTTTTCGTTCCGCTTCAGACCAAAAGCCTTTAAAACCACTGCCATGATTACATTAAACCGAGCAGTAAGACAGACAAGCCTCATCAAAGTAACCTTTCTCCCCCGGTCAATATCCATAAACATCAGCAATAAAATTTTCATGAGTCTTCAGGGGCAGGCATAGTTTTAAAACCCATTAATGCCCTGTTTTCCAAACGACAGGGGCTTTTCCAAGGTTGCCTTTTAATCAAGGAAGTCTGTAATTGGCGCGCTTTGGGCGAGGTCTGAAGGCAACCCCTTATTTAAAGGTAAAATAACCGCGATCGGTGGGCTTGCTTATCGCCCGTCCACCTTTTAGAACGACTTCTGACATCGTAAATGTTTCATTTTCTGCACACCCCCGGAATTATTTTGAGAAATATCATCGTTCGTTTGCCGATTAAGATATGGAATTGTTTTCTTGGTGGTAGCGAGGGCTGTGTCTTTAATTATACCTGTTCAAACATGTATTGCAGATATTTTTTTAGGAACAATTCAAGAGGAATGAGCTATTGTTTCAAAACTTGTCAATAGCCGTTCGAAGCATTTGCCGTTTCTAATCTTTCCTCAGTATCAGTATACATTTTGATTACTTTTGTACTGATTATTCATACTGATGATTTTACGATTTATTGGAACATTTTTTAGAGATTTTAACTTTGCTGTGCTATCAGTTGGACAGTGCTAAGCAAAAATGAGTTATCTAACAAAAAATTAAAAAGTGAGTTATACACTTAATTTCAATTCAATTCAATTTTATTTTAATTCAATTCAATTTTATTTTAATCAAGGCAATGCAAACCATAAACAAAAAATAGACGTAGCATAAAACGAATCAAATAATATAAAGAGCACTAATACAGAAAAAAAACAAACGTCAAGTATATATATCGTAACCAAAAGCCCTGATTAAGTAAATGGGAGTAAAGGCTGTAAAAAACAGCCTGACGAGCTCCCATCACTCAAAAAAGGACAACATTTAGGGCAAATTAACAAAATTTGGTAGAGAAACTGACATAATATGGAGTGCTAAAGTAATTTAAGCCAAATTTTGTAATACTATGCTATCTAGTGAACACACACACACACACTGCAGGGTCCTCCGTACCTGCCACTGCATGTGATTAAATCAGTTAGATAAGCCCCTGAAGAGCGCTCTGTTTTTTTATCCAGACCATGAACCGAGTCATTCATATGGCCCAGAACCCCAGAAGTATTGATTTTAAATGGGAACTTATAAGACGTTGTGACTGCGAACATACTTCACGTGCCTCGGTCACATTTGAACTGTTAGCTCACTTCCATGAGACCGGGCATTGTTCGGGAACTTTGAACTCAATTTATTCAAAACTACTGCTTGGTGGCTTGATACATATTTGCATAACACTGTCCTATTAACAGTATTTACTTACCAAGCTAATTAAATCTGTACCGAAATCAATTCAAAAATATAAACACTCTTAAGCCACGTTCCGTTTTGTCAGAATAACTCTACCACCAGTATACCAGAAAAATCAGTTTGCTTTCTAATGATTCACGATTCATTAGCTAGAAGATAGTTTTATGTGATTACTGGTGGAAGAGTTCTTGTAAAGTAGGAAGGTGCTTAAGAATGGTAAAACTTTGGATTTCATAAGTAATGTGGTACTGATTTAAGAGTAAAGGATGGAATGCTTGGGTAAACAAACTTTATTGACTGATAGCATAGCATTATGAAATCTCTGTAAAATGCTTATAAAAAATCCTAAAATCAGTAACTTTAATATTCGATGCAAAAGTATTCAAATGTAGCAGCTAATTTGTGACAAAACTTTGTCCTAAATTTAGCGACAAATTTGGAGGGAGGGGGAATTTATTTCTTTCGATTTAAATGTGATATGAATCGTAGTTATTAGATTTTAAAAAATCAAATAAATCTAAAATTTTAAAAACACACGGAACAGTTCTTAAGTTAAATATTGCTCCTGGTAGATATTGTTTTCATGTTGCAAAAAGCACAAATACATAAAATATTCACTCTACAAATGTATATCGAACAATTATGTCTTATGTTTAATTACTCTAATTAAACGAGTCTTTCCCGCTTGGTATTTATATTCCGGCTGAATTCAAACTGAAAAACTTATTTAACACCAAAACTTATCACTAAATTTCCTTGAGCGCTTTAATTTAGAACATAAAATTAGTGTTCGGATTTTAAAAAAAAATCTTTTTTGTATGTTAAATAGTACGAAGGTATTCACATGATCCTTGCAAAACTGTTAACACTTTAATAAAACTTTCCGACAAAACGAAGTTTTCATAACCAAAATTTATTTTCAAAAGCTACGAGAAGAATCTAAAAATGAAATTTTCCTGATGATGCTAAAAAAAACTGAGATGTATCAAATAAAATTAGTTTTTTAAATATCGATTTTTGAAAAGTGTTTGCCATCATTACAAGTTATAACTCCATTAAACATGGAATAAAGACATGCTACGTTGACGTCTCGTACAGTGTCAATTTATTTCGTTAAATCTCGCGTAACAAGCATGAATCTTGCCAAATGCGGATACGTCTCTTTTGAGGGCAATTTCCTTATTCCGATCAACTGTGAACAGGATACGAAAAGTGAGAGTTAAATACATTATAAACATCGTGGCTGTATAAGCCTCAAACTTGCCTGCTTCCACGTATTTTTTTTTCTAGACATTCACTTTACTGACGAGTTTACAAATCAAATTGCATTTTTTAACTCCAAAATGCTCAAATAAATACACACGAAACCATACATTATGAATCAAAATACTTCGATTCATACTGGGAAATTTTGGGTATGCATAGAAATAAAATATGTTTTGTACATTACCATCGATTTACGTGACACTCCACCTCTGTAAAACTAGTTTAATTTGGACCTTCAAACATTTTATCTAAATGTATCATTATATTAAAAATTTTTTTTTGAACATTGAGTGAAGATGCTTTAATGGGATTGGCAAACAAAGGTATGCTTAAAAACTATATTGAAAAAGAAGGTACTCGCTAATGAGAGTTGCAATTGCCAAAAACTTTAAGACAATGACATTACATTTTTTAATTAAAAAAAACAAAAGAAGATGAAACAGAGGTGTTAGGTGGTGTTTGCAGTTGCTATCTTCGATCGCAATTGAAGGGCTTATAGGATGAAGGGTCTAAGTTACATTTGAAAAAATGAATAATCTGTACAATAAGCAATGGATACAGGTAAGCAAATAAAACTTGAAAGATCAAACAGCAGATGTCAATAGACCAATTTTATACGCATACTAATGACAAAACCAGAAAACAAAAAAAGTTGCAACAACTGCAACAATAAAAATTTGAACTTTAATTACTCGCAATTTTTGTTTTGTCACTTAACCCCTTCATCTCCCAAGCCCTTCAATTGTCAGTCAAGGGATAATCATCGAAACCGAAATGTGAATTACAGACGAACTACCACATTTTGAATTTGTTTGAAATATCTGTATTCAATTTTTATCTTAAAGATCATTAAAAAAGTTCAGAAAAAAAGCTTGTAAACTTAAAACAATAATCAGAAAAATAAAATTTGTTTACTAAAATCTTTCAACATCAAATTATTTCTTTGTCAATTATATTCCAAATTGGCTAGCTGGATGTATTACTGATGTCTACTGTCTTACTGAATAAGTTTGACTACTTTGAGTCGTTTATTACCGTTCATACTTTTTCTGATAACTGACGAACAAATCAATCAATTAAAAAAATGATTCAACAAAAAAAAAACACATTTCTCAAAATGTTAAAAACATGCTTTGGAATCAAGCATTGAAACATCTTTCCCTGTCACTCTTCCGCATTTGAGTCATTTAAATAATCGCTTGAATTCGAAATTTCAAATTGAAATATCAATCTTTATCATTAAAACCAAATTTTCGTAACTACAACAGTTTTCACATTTAATGGTTTTAAGCTTTAGTAGAAGACATACACTTGACAACCTTAACAAGACTTTCTCCACGAAAATGAGTGAGTATGCACTCAAACAAGTTTCATCGCCGCATCCTTTCCTTTAATCTTACTCCACATATTCCTCATGGTATTTCTTCTCCTCACACCCTACCCGTACCTTAATCAGAATGGAAATCAAGTTTACACCTAATGTCGAGAGATGGAGCAATTTTCCCCCCATTCAGGCGCCAAAGGAAGTTGCATAAGGGATAGCAACATAAAGGCAAGGAAAATCTTCCGCGAGAACAAAGAGAGAAAGAGGGAGTGGGAGGTGGGGGGAGGCTCGTATGTCTCGAGAGATTATCTCACCCCGTTTTCCGGATGAATTCGTTCCGTCGTTTGTGCGCGCTGGAAGACAAAAACGTTTTTGTGGCAGAGAGACCGACCTCGGGGTCTAAGTTGGAGAGCCAGCCCAGACATCCGACATTTTGGTTTCAATAACCATGTGTAGAAATTCTTTGGCATGCCCAGAAATTGTGGAAGAAAGTCTACGTTTTATATTTGTTCGTTGCTTGATCAATCTTCAACTAGTTTTGGCCCATAAGAATTGAATGATAAATGTTCAACAATCTCGATCAATAAAACGTTGCTTGATTAATGTTCAAAAATCTTAGTCAATAAGATATTGATTGATTAATTTTCAACAATCTTAGTCAATGAGATGTTGCTCGATCAATGTTCAATAATCTTAGTCAATGAGATGTTACTTGATTAATGTTAACAATCCTAGTCAATAAGATGCTGCTCGATTAATGTTCAACTATCTTAGTTACAATGATGTTGCTCTTATCAGTCTTCAAATATTCAAGTCTATGAGATATTATTAGATCAATCTTCATCCGTTTTAGCCTATAAGATGTTACTTGGTCATTGTTCATCCATTTTAGTCCATTAAGCCATTAAGAGGCTGCTTGATCAATATTCACCCATTTTGGTCTATAAGATGTTGCTTGATGAATATTCAACTACTTTCGTCTATCAGTTGTTGCTTGATCAAGTTTCAACTATTTTAGTCAATAAAATGTTGCCCAACGACTTAAAATATAGCTTGATCGAGGATCAAGTATTATAGTCTATAAAACCCTTCTTTATTAGTCAGTGTCTCATTTGACTCTTAGCTTTTCCATACCTTCCAGTCGAGGAAGCCCCATAGAGAGTTCTGCAATAAAGAATATTTTAAAAATTCATGATAACATGGCGTTCAGAAAGTCAGTATACGTGATATGGAGAAACACCACTTCCATGTTCGTCTACAACAGCAGAAAATTTCATTCATACAGATTTAAACCCAAGAAAATGAAAAAACTCGAATCTATATATACATTTTTTCTGCACTCCTTTTGCATTTGATAGTTCTCTTTTTAGATTTAATTGAAATGTCTTTTTTATTCAACTTCTTAGTAGTAATCATTTTTGACCTAACGGCAAATAACTAACAATTTCTCAATACTTCAAGCGAGGCTTCTTAGAACCAAAATGTCGGGCATGTCGGACTTCTCCCCACAGAGCCTCTAGGTCTAAGCAGTGCGAAAATTGGAAAGCCTCTCTGCGTTATTGCTGCCAGAATGCGAAGTGACAGGACCCGTTTCCAGCAGCGGAGTTTGTGGTTATCGCCGATATTTTATTTCGGTACAAGTTCGGTCTAGTGGGCTTAGACGTTGTCATCTGCAATTAAAGTGGTAGTTCAGTGACAATGTTGCACACTGGACATCATGTCCTCCGCCGCTACCAAGTTATATTGCTTTATTGGGAGGCTATAGAACCATCAGCCTCGACAGTTATAATCTCGCTAAATTAGATTTTTCTAGACAATGAGAGACATTACGGGCAGTTTCTCTTTTGGTTTGTCTTTCTCAAGGGCTGAAGATATCTAATGCAGAAGTTGCTTTGGAAAGTGAAGGCAGAAAGATTAAATGTAGTCTATAGTCTCCGTAAAACACTTCTCAAAGGGATAAGCATAGCTCAAAACGTTAACTTTCGGTTATAGCATCTTTCTTAATATTTCTTTTGCTGCCTTATAAGAATCACTTTGCCTTGAAATGTAATAATTGATATTAGCACTAAATATTGTTAACCTCTTGAGTGTGATAGATACATTTGCGAAGCGAAAAATTGCAAAATGCATGCATATTCTAAGTCATTATTGCCCTTACTCGGATGACTTACATCGACAAAATCACACCTTTACACTGTTAAAACAACAATTTCAAAATTGACGAAAAAATGCTCATTTTTGACAACATGCACCCTTCAATATGGCTCCGACGACTTGGTGTTCAGAATTGAAACACACTAGTTCTCGGGTTTGAAACCTTTCACCTACTCGAAAGTGAAGTAAATGTGCTCAGTCTTGAGTAATAGAAACTCGTTATTGAGCATGTAATGGGTTCCAAAATGAGTATATAACGAGTTGTGTGTTCATTTATGAGCAAGTAATATTTTCAAAAATGAGTATTAACAGAGTAGTTACGTACTCATTTGTGAGTATGTAATGAGTTTCAAAAATGAGCGTAAACCGAGCTATATGTACTCAATTTGGAGCATGTACTGCTTTCAATACTGAGTAATACCCGAGGTCTTTGTACTCATTTCTGAGTATACCGTAATTTCAAATATGAATATTTACTGAGCTGTATGTGTTCGTTTCCGAGTATACAGCAATTTCAAAGACGAGTACGAACTTCACTATACATACTCGCTTTTGAATTTATCTTTATTTCCTATGTGAGTATTGCACTGCTTTTTTCTTACTCTATGATGTTCCCTTTTTCTTATTATTGTATCCACAGTTGGCAGAATGTTATTATTTTCTTTTTGTAAGTGGCAGGCACAGGTGGAGTAGCATCTCTCATCATCTTACCCAAGAGATGCAATTCCACCCGTGGTGCTTGCTAAAAATATTCGTAACTTTAACAACTGTAAAGATAATGATAAGAAAAGCTGAACATCGCGAAATAAAACAAAAGCAACACAATCACGAAAGAGTACTTACGCTGCTGAAACAATTTATGAAAAACAAGGAGCATGTGAAGTGTTTTGAATTAATAATTGCTTTATAATCTAAAAATGCTAAATTAAGAGCTTAAAATTGTTACTCCATTCTTATATGAATGTATCATGAAACAAAAACAAAACTAATGTAATATCAAATCTTTTTATTGCAAACTGTGTAGAATTTAAGCATTCAAATGCATCAACTGTTGCTTTTAGTAAAAATATAAATACATGAATAATTTTTTTTTACTTTGTGAGCAAAACATTGTTAATCACAACAACATGTTTATAAATATTTTTCGAATCCGTTGAAAACTGAGATAGCTACATCTCATTAACAATACAACATAACATTAAGTTTTGACAACAAGTGTACCATAACAGAGAATAATTTCACCCAGACTTAATTCTGGATCCATTTCAATCTTTCAAAGATTTCAGCCTGTATATAAAATGTCATTAGATTTATTTACTTAACTTAAATCACAAACTTATAATTCCTCTTAATGTGTGTATAATATGTATGTATTCATTTCATGCGAATAATTACCTTTATTTTATTTTTTAATTTTAATATTTTACTTTAACAAACTTGAACAAAACTTTTCAAATGAATTGTGATTTAGTTTGATAGTTAGCTCTGTCAACGAAATTAAGTGCAAAAGTTGATGGATTTTCCTACAAAATATTAGACTTTATAATTGAGTATTAAATATCTTATTTTTTTCAAAACTAATACTATTGTTTTTAACCTTTGTAATTGTTTAATAAACAATTAACATTATACATAATATTCACATGAAATGAATTCATACATATGACAGAAGGAAAAAAATGAATTAATACATAAATCTAACAATTCATTATACGAGGGTTGTTTTTTTTTCAACCTCCGGTAGGCTATAAAAAATAAACGAATTCAAATACAAAATATATTTTATTATCAGAAGTAAGGTACAATGCTCTACAATTCTCTACATAATCACCTTGGCGATTGAAGCATTTGTTATATCTGTGAACAAGCTTTACACTGAAGTGACAAAAGTCATGGGATACCTCTTAATATCGTGTCGGCCCTCCTTTTGCCCGGCGAAGTGCAACAACTCGACGTGGCATGGACTCAACAAGTCGTTGGAAGTCTTCTGCAGGAATATTGAGCCATGCTGTCTCGATAGACGTCCATAATTGTGAAAGCGTTGATGGGGCAGGATTTTGGGCACGAACAGACCTCTCGATGGTGTCCCATAAATGCTCAATGGGATTCATGTCGGGCGATCTAGGTGGCCAAATCATTCGTTGGAATTGTCCAGAATTTTCTTCAAACCAATTGCGAACAGTTGTGGCCCGGTGACATGGCGCATTGTCATCCATAAAAATCCTATCGTTGTTTGGGTACATGAAGTCCATGAATGGCTGCAAGTGATCTCCAAGTAGCTGCACATAAGCATTTCCAGTCAATGTTCGGTCCAGTCGCACTAGAGGACCAAGTCCATGCCATGAAAAAACAGCTCACACCATTACGGAGCCACCACCAGCTTGAACAGTGCCTTGCTGACAGTATGGGTCCATGGCTTCGTGGGGTCTACGCCACACTCGAACCCTACCATCGGCTCTTACCAGCTGAAATCGTGACTCATCGGACCAGGCCACGGTTTTCCATTCATCTAGGGACCAACCGATATGCTCACGTGCCCACGAGAGTCGCTGCAAGCGATGTCGTTCTGTCAGTAAAGGCACTCGAGTCGGTCTTCTGCTGGAATAGCCCAAGAAATCCAAATTTCTCCGCACAGTTCTAGCAGACACGTCCATTGTACGTCCCACATTGATTTCTACGGTGATTTGACGCAGTGTTGCTTGTCTGTTAGAATTTACGACTCTTTGCAGACGTCGCCGGTCTCGATCTTTAAGTGCAGGCGGTCGACCACTGCGCTGTCCATGGTGGGATGTTATGCCTGAAATTTCATACTCTCGGCACACTCTTGACACAGTGGATCTGGGAATGTTGAATTCTCTAACGATTTCCGAAATGGCATGACCCATGCGTCTAGCTCCAACTAACATTCCGCGTTCAAAGTCTGTTAATTCACGTCGTGCGGTCATCATCACGTTAAAACCTCTTCACATGAATAACTTGAACAGAAATGAAAGCTCTGTAAAAGCACTGCGCATTTATACCTGTTCTATGCGATGCTACTGCCATCTGAAAATTTGCATATTGCTATCCCATGACTTTTGTCACTTCAGTGTATAATAGTCTCCTCGTAAAATGTTGCTGCCAATGATTGGAAGTAAGTTGTGACAGTGTCTTTTGGTTCCACGCCACTTTGGAAGCACGATGCCTTTCCAGAACCCCAGCAGGGATGACGGGCATTGCCATGCCCCCAAGCAGGGGTGCACTGCAATGTCCTTCATCATAGCGCTCATGTAACCCAACGGTTCCTCCAGCCATTTCATGCATGCAATGGGACATTTTTAAACACCCACCATAAAGTTCCGACCGAGCACCCAGTGACTTACATCTGTTCCCTGAACTGAAGCAGGGACTTGGAGACCCCTGCTGGGGGTCTGGAAAGGCATCGTGCTTCCATAGTGGCGTGGAACCCAAATACACCGTCACAACTCACTTCCAATCATTGGTGGCAACATTTTACGATGAGACTATTATACAGCTTGTTCACAGATATAACAAATGTTTCAATCGTCAAGGTGATTATGTAAAAAATTGCAGAGTATTATACCTTACTTTTGTTAATAAAAGATTTTTTGTATTTGAATCCGTTTATTTTTTATAGTCTATCGGAGGTTGAAAAAAAAAACAACCCTCGTACAATAATGAAATTTTTAAAAAATTGAAGAAAAGTGCGCAGAATTGAGTCCAGTAGTGTATAGAGATTGCCCAAGACATAAAATGAGAAACAAATGCAAAATTGTAAATCAGTAAAATTTTTTAAAAATATTAGTCAATCACAAGTATGCAATAGCAACACATGTTGCTTTTAGTAAAAACATATACAAGGTGACCCAAAAGTCAGGACGAACTTTAAAATTGAATAATTCCAAAACGAATAAAGATAAAAGCATGCGGTTTGCACTAAACAGATAAGAATTGAGCCGGGTCGTGTGTGTGGTAATGAAAAACTAGTTCTATTGGTGATTAACAGCACTGCGCTGTCAGGTGTCTGATTTGAAGCTATGCAAAGTAGCAGACGATATAAAAAGGAGCAACTGTGGGCAAGTAATGGTAGCCGAAGCTTATAGGCATAGAAATGTAGGCATGAAACTGTTTTTTTTAACATAAAAAAAAT
>JAXGGA010002434.1:85000-122588 GCA_038373865.1 Uloborus plumipes | reverse complement strand
ATATATATATCCAGTGTAGTGCACCATTGCCCCTCTACATAATTAAAGATTGTCTAAAATAGCGTTTTTAGGACTTGAATTTCAAAATAACTGCATATTATAAGAAACTTAGTTTTTGTAACTAAATTTTTTAATTATACTTGTGCCCCCCTGTCGGGCATTTCCTAGCGCCACCTCTGTTAACAATGTGTTAATAATATTATTCGCACAAATATGAAAATTGGTTCTAAGAAATTTGATAAAATATTGAAATTATTTTGTGAACACTAGGAAACCTAATGATATTGACATGGTTTGGCTAGAACTGATGAGCAGTAAGGGTAAAAAATTGCGTTTGGGTAACATTTACAGGCCACCTAATCTAAGCCAAGGTCAAGATGAAGAGATGTATCGTATTATTAGAGACATGTCGAGTAAGGGACCGGTAATTATAATGGGGGATTTCAATTTTCCGGGCATTAATTGGAATAATTCTTACCCCAATAATAGTAAAGAAGAGGAATTTCTAAAAGTAATTGGTGACTGTTTCTTAGATCAAGTTGTTTCTGGGGGAACACGGCAGGATGCTGTTTTGGATCTAGTTTTCTGCAATGTTGAAGGTTCTGTTCAGGCATTATGTGTAGGGGAGCATATTGGGGATAGTGACCACAACAGTATTAGGTTTGGGATTAAGTTTGATATGCACAAAGACAAAAATTTTAGGATTGTGCCTAATTTCAGAAATACTGATTTTGTCGCACTCAGGCAGAGTTTGAAAACTGTTTTTTCATCAGGTTTGGACAATAGCGAGGTAAATCTGCAGTGGACTGAGTTTAAGGAAAAACTAGCAAAAACAGTTGGGGATTATGTTCCTTTTAGGAGAAAAGGGGTAAACACAAAAATTTGGCCCATGTGGTTCACTAGTGAAACTAAGGATACTCTAAACCGTAAGCAAGCTGCTTTTCGTCGATTAAAAGAAACTGGTCACAGCGCAGATAGGCTACAGTATTGTGAGGCTAGGCGTAGTTTTAAGTATTTGGTACGGTTTCAGAAAAGAGAATTGGAACAAAAGCTTGCAGATAATATTGACAGGAACCCAAAGGGGTTTTTTGCTTACGCAAATTCTGGGAAAGTTCGAAATAGTCAAATTGGGCCACTGGTTGATGAGCATGGAAATTTAATTCAGAATGATGGGGATATTGCTAATGTTCTAAATGACTTTTTTTCCAGTGTTTTTAACGATAACTGTATCTCAACAGTTGACACAAGTAAGACACAAGCTACTCTACAGCTTGAGGATTTTGTTTTTTCTAGGGAGGACGTTTTACTTCATTTGAAAAAAATTAAAACAACTAAAGCTCCGGGACCAGATAATATTTACCCAAAAATTCTAGTTGAATGTGCTGAGGAATTAGTAGATACTATTGTAAAAATTTTCAATGCTTCGTATAACTCAGGGACAGTGCCAGAGGACTGGAAATTGGCTAACATTACGCCACTCTTCAAGAAAGGGTCTAGAGGTAATGCAGGAAATTATAGACCTGTCAGTCTTACTTCAGTGGTTTGCAAAATTTTTGAAACTTTATTAAAAATTAAGATTATGGATTTCTTAGAAAATAATAGTCTGTTGACTAGTTTGCAGTATGGTTTCAGGAAAGGTAAATCGTGTGCTACTAATTTATTACATTTTTATGACAAGGTCACCATGGCTTTAGATAACAAAAAGTGTGTAGATATTGTTTACATTGATTTTCAAAAAGCTTTCGATAAGGTACCGCATGTTGCACTACTCAGTAAATTAGCTGATATAGGAATTGGAGGTAAAATTTTAGTTTGGGTTAGGAATTGGCTGACAGGAAGGAAACAAAGAGTAGTTGTAAGGGGTAATCATTCTAAATGGAGTGAGGTTTTAAGTGGGGTTCCCCAAGGATCAGTTTTAGGTCCACTTTTGTTTATTATTTTTATGAATGATATTCATGAAAATGTTTCTGGAAACATGAATTGTTTTGCTGATGATGTCAAAGTTATGGGGGTTGTAGAAAATGATGAACAAGTAAATCAGCTGCAAGAGGATTTGGATCATATTACTAAGTGGGCAGACAAGTGGGGCATGGCAGTAAATGTTGGGAAATGTCAAGTGCTGCATTTAGGTCATGGGAATAAGCATACAAGCTATTATTTACAGGGTTCAGTCATTAGTAAGGCAGAAAATGTTATGGATCTAGGTGTCTTAATAAATCAAGACTTCAAGTTTAGTCAACAGTGCAGCATAGCTAGTAACAAAGCCAATAGGATGCTTGGGTTTATAAATAGATCTATTTCAAACAAATCTAAGAAGGTTCTTCTGCCTTTATATAGAAGTTTGGTAAGACCTCATTTAGAGTATGCTGTTCAGTTTTGGTCTCCATATCTTAAGAAAGATATTAATTTATTGGAAAGGGTACAAAGGAGGGCTACAAAGTTAGTGAAAGGACTTTCTAATTTAGACTATGATTCCAGACTTAGAATGCTTAATATGTATAGTCTTGAGCAAAGGAGAACCAGAGGGGACATGATTCAGTTGTTTAAATTTATCAAAATGAAAGATGTTATAGGGTTAAATTTTTGCACGGAAAGCAGGACAAGGGGTCATTGTTATAAGCTGTTTAAATCTCAGGCTAACCTGGAAATTCGGAAAAATTACTATTTTAGCAGAGTAGTGGGAACTTGGAATAGTTTACCGGAAGAGGCGGTGAGGAGCAAGGGAGTAGATAGTTTTAAGAGGGCCATTGATCTTCATTGGGATCTATAATTTGACTAGGACCAGCCCAGTTGGGCCCAGAGCCTGTTGCTGGTCGTCACATTTGTATTTGTATTGTATTTGTATTAAAATGAAAAAAAATCTTCTCCCAGGAATAAATTACTTATTATTTCTAAACTTGGAATTTTATAAGGGATAAAAAACAGTGATGGTAAATTGGTAGCAGAAACAATTATCCTTATCATTAATCGGCTCAGCAGATTAATCGGTAATCGGCCAATTTGCTTATCGGTGCATCCCTAGTCAATACAGGTGGCTCCCTGGGTCCCCTTTCCCACATTATTCTTATAAAATTTATACTATACTGCTCCCGAGTCGGGCCCCCACACTGAGTGGGCCTGTACTTTCCAACTAGGTTGACATGGCCTTTCGTCAGCCCTGCACATAAAACTAGTTGCAGCACGCCCCTATAAATTAAAATCACAAGCCTTCACTTTTCAAGAGCTTAAACACTTCTCATATTAAGTATTTGAACTAAAAGAAGAGTTCATGCCCAAAAAATAAAAACTCATTTCGATCTCAGGCGTTAAAGATGTTTAAAGTTCATCAAATTAAATAATACTTATCAAAGTTTGTTTTATTTTATTTTATTTATTTATTTATTTTTTTTTTTTTTGTATTGATTAAAAGTATAGGTTCCCATCGTAAATCTAATATTATGTTCGCACACTCTCCTTTAACAATGAACATCTTATTCAGGGGCTAATCTACAGAGAAATTAGGTTCGTTAAAGGACTCTTCACAAACATGAGTCACTCAAAAAGGGACCCTTCACAAAATTTAGTTTCCCAAAAAGGGACCCTTCACAAAATTCAAAAACTCAAAAAGGGATCCTTCACAAAATTTAGTCACTCAAAAATAGACCTTTCACTAAAACCCCACACTTGAAAACGACTCTTCACAGAAATCAAAGTTTAAAGAACGATCGGGAATATTTCTGGAAGTAACTGTTTTTCCCAAAATTGCGAATTAATTTTCACAAAATTCCAAACTATTTTTCACAATATTCCAAAAGCCGGACCTTGGTCAAATATCCTGGATTGACCCCTGTTATTCCCCCCATTCATTGCATTATCTGCTCAGACAACTTTAAACATTTACCCAAGAGCAAAACTATCGAACTATCAGGCCCGTCATTTAGAGGGGGGGTCAATTGCCCCCCCCCCCTCGCGGCTTTGAGAAATCAATGTATTTACATGTAAGTGGGCGTGGTTTTTGTTGGTTTCTGGTGAAATTGTATTGTGTTTTTACCCTTTGCCCCCCCCCCCCCTGGAAAAACTTAAAATGACGTCCCTGCGAACTATGCTACCCAATGAGCCGATTCTAGTCCATTCATAAGAAAGGAAATTCTATCTCTGAGAAGAAAATTAGGAAAAACTAGAAGACAAATTTTTTATCTTTATAAAAGCTATTATATTTTTAAACGTGGGTTAGCTCATTAGTAGAACTCTGCAGGAACAAAATTATATGTATATTTTTTTTATAACTATACTTTTGAACAAACAACAAAAAATCTGTAAAATGAATCACAGTAGAATTTGGATTTGGAGCCTTTCAAATTATGACCACAGCATTAAGTTCAACAACATTTTGTCTGAACGGATATTATTTCCACCAAATAAATGCATGATTGAGGTTTTTAAAAAGCTGTGCTCTCAAAGCTAAGCACAATTCTGAATTTTTCATTTCAAAATTTAAAATAATATTACACAATGTTTACTTATTTCTTTAAAGATTTCATGGCTGAATTCAGAATTTAGCTTGCGAGATCTTTCTCTCAAACTATAGAGATGAAACACAGAAACAATTAAAAAGATACTTAAATGTATAAATGCACTCATTAACCTTCGTCATTTTAGTATTTTCCTAAACCCTTTTCCTCAATTTTAGCTTTTTGGCTAAAGAACTTGTTACAAAAAGGGCTTCTATTTTATTCTTGGAGCAATTTACTGAAAAGCTAGAAAGTTTAGAAAATATTTAAACCTGCTTTTGAGTTTTCAAACTTAGTGTAAAGTTTTCCTGCAATGTCCCAGTTTTAATTACCGGTGTGCGAAATATCCCCCATTCAGTTCCAATCATAAATTATGCGTGCATTTGATCGTCAATGCCTACAAAGTGACATGACAGAAGAGCAAAAGAGTTGAGTAACTTTTGGCTGAGTTGAAATGAAAACAATTAAAACTAAAGTGTTGAGTTGTTTTATTCTGATTAGTATATTAAAAATTGAGCTATGCTAATGAGATGTACGTTATGGTCGCTTGTAGGGTTGACTGTAACCACAAATGTGTTCCATACAATCACTAGGTGCTTATCAATTTTGTACCGTAACTAACTGCAGTTGGTCGGTTGATGTTTTGATGCAGAAATTGCATCTGGTAGCTTGAAACACTCCATATTTAATTTAGTTTCAGGCATAGAAGATGTGGATGGAACTGTTTTTGCTTCGTCCACTAAAAATGTCGACGAATGTCAGTGCTTCTGCAGGAGGAAATCATCATTTTTTTAAGCCTGTTTCAGTGAAGGATTTAACCCTGCGGCATGAACATTTCATGTTATTTTACCAAGACACTATCTTCTTTACTCTTTTTTGGAACTGGAACGATATTTTTCTGGAATTTTTGATGGATTTGGGGTTTTTTTATTGCCAAAATTATTTCGGGTGCATCAAATTATTTGCTTTTTACATTTTATTATTTAAATTTGTTTGAATAAGTTGTTATTTGCTTTTGAAAACAAATTTGTATTCTTTTCCCAAGAACAGAACCACTCCACATTTTTTGTTGGTTGGCGAATGCCTGGTTTTATTTTTTCTAATGCGAGTGTTCGCCGTTCGCGGCCAACAGAAATTTTAAACTCAGTTTTAAACCCTGGTGTATCATTTAATTTTTTCTTTTCAACATTTTTCAGCCACCCTCCCGATCTGCCCTTTGACACAAAGTGTCATTCTTCATCTCAACCCTCCCCCACACCTTTGTCACATGTCACGCTATAGTACGTACACATACTCTCGAGAAAAAAAGTGTAACGTCATGCTTCTTGCAACCCCCCCCCCCTTCTTTCTTGTCATAAACTCACAATTTTGCACCCCCTCCCTTCTCTTTTAAAAACGTGACATCATTTGTGAACAGCGTCTTAGCACAAAATTCGGCGACGCACTGCGTTCTAAATCACAAATCGTAGTTGCACGAGAACAAGGGCGTGATTCGTCAGGTGAGGTTGGACTAGCAAATGGCACAACAAATCAGATTGAGGACAAAATGACTAACAAATTTCACAACGCAAACAAATATTAGTTTCAAAAAAAGCATCATGCACAAAGTTTTAGAACGAAAATACAATCAATTAATTGTCTAACACAAACGAAAGAAGGAAAATACTATTAGAGCAACCATTACACAGATTCGATTTATTTCGTGAAGCACACCAAAACAAAACTGCCTGCAATTTAATGACATATTTGACGAACATTAAAAATTTACAGTGAATAAAGGTTTAAATTTGGTATGAAAAATCCTAAAATTACCTTCATTTTCGACAAGAATAAGTAGTTTACATACATAAACAAAATTAAACTGTGCGGGACAGAATTTCCGAAATAGAGGTTGTTTTGATGCCATTCGAGCTGTCACCCGATGTAATTATGTAAAAAGACGCAGTCACAGTTAATTATACTTTTCGATGAATTTCACCGTGTAAAGCAATGACGCAAGTGTGGATTATGCAGAAATGTTTAAAATGTGCTAAAACGTTTTCTACCGTATGTTTTGCTTATACCTTGAACATTTTCGTTCATAAAATGCTAAATATAGTAAAGAACTGCAAAATAAATGCATGAAACTTGAGAAATAATCAATGTAATAAAAAAATGTGACCTCGAAAAAAAAAGCCAAAAGAAAAAGGTTTTTCAACTAGATTTAGGCAGGGATTCAAGTGAAACAGCACTGCGATCGCTTCGAATTGCAATCGCTACTGGAAGTGAATTACATTATCATCAACTTAACTTGGCATGACGTCACTACGGGTGGAGCCAATAACAGCTCACAAGCACTCAGCGATCTCCTCTTATTCGCCAAGTAGGCTGTGACGTTTTATTTAGCTACATTTTCATAGGCTGACGTCACGATGTTTTTATCAAGAAACGTTCTAATGTAATTCATTTCCAGTAGCGATTGTAATTTGCGATGGCCTGTTTCACTTGAATCCCTACCTTAGACAAGAATTCAAGTAAAACACCATTGCAATCGCTTCGAGGCGATCGCAATTGACCAAAATTGCGATCGCTACTGGAATTCAAATTACATTATAATCGCATCTTGTAGCGATTGTAACGTTTCACTTGAATCCAAATTTGGGAATTTGCGATTGCAATGGTCCGATCGTCCGTGTTTCACTTGAATTTTTGCCTAAGGGCGAAATTCAAGTAAAACACGGACGATCGCAACTCACCATTGCAATCGCAAATTCCCAAATTTGGATTCAAGTAAAACGTTACAATCGCTACGAGATGCGATTCTTTCGACATGCAGTAGCTATTGCAATTTTGGCCTATTGCGATCGCCTCGTAGCGATTGCAATGGTGTTTCACTTGAATTCGGCCCTAAAATGTTTTCATTCGGTTCTCTTCCCACAAACACTTCAATTTTTACTTGAATCCAAATTTGGGAATTTGCGATTGCACTGGTGAGTTGCGGTCGTCCGTGTTTTACTTGAATTCCGGCCTAAAGCCGGAATTCAAGTGAAACATGGACGATTCCGGTGAAAAGCCCGGATTCAAGTGAAACACAGACGATCGCAACTCACCAATGAAATCGTAAATTCCCAAATTTGGATTAAAGTGAAATGTTACAACCGCCACGAGATGCTATTCTATCAGTGGCGTATATAGGTTTTTATTTCGGAGGGGGCCCATATAATCAAGCTTAGCCCCCCCCCCCCAAAAAAAAAACTTTCTTTCCTTTTTTTCGCTATTTCTGTAAGACAGGTAGAAATTTTCAAATTGAATTAAAATATTGTAATTTTTGGCAAAGATAGAAAATTACGAAGTTTTAGATTCCCTCCAAAACTTTTTTCAAAATTGAAATTATTTATGCTACATTTGATGATGTTGGAAAATCAAGACTCCTCTGGGAAACTTACTGAAACTTAAATTCTAAACACGCAATTTCCGGCTATCTTTAGTGACGTTAAAGGAATTGAGAAGACTCGGAGGCATCTCTCCTGAAATATTTTTACACTGAAGCATAGGCGGACTTACGGGGGTGCCAGGGGGTGCGCCGCACCCCCAACATTTTTGGCTGGATTTTGAAAAAAATGAAATTAAGTATGCTCCAAGAAATACAGTTGGAAAAAAACCTTATTGTTCAGTGTTGCAGTACAGAATGAGTGTATACTCCGTAATTGGGTATTTATTGGCACATCATTACAATTTCTTCTACTTTAAAACTACCATGGCAAAAATTACAAATTAAAAAACAACGGGACTGTAATAACTTTATCAGTAAAATCTGTCCTGAAATCAACTGAAAACCAGCATTTTTAAGGTAAATTTTCAAAATTTTCCATAGAAGTATTCCCCCCCCCCCGACTTCTTATTGTAGTGGCGCAACCAGAGGGGGCCCACGATGCTCGTGCTCCCTTCCTCCCACCCTTTCTCCAGAATGCTGAGTTGATATTTTTAAAAAAAATTTCTTTATTATTGAATAGAAGGTAAGAACGCGTCTAGGGAAAAGGCACCAAAATACCTAATGTTGAGAAAACATCTTAATTTCGTTCAAAAATAAAAAAAATCTCTACACCTAAATTTTTCAACAGCATCAGATTGTTACTCAGCTAATTGTATGCCGCCCCCACCCCCTCTCGCCCTATCCTCTTGTTTTCAATTTCATTTCTGCCTGTTTTTCTTTTTATTTATTTATTTTTTTGATTTTGTCTGAAAATAAGAAAGTCTTCGAAATGCTATTTCTCGGAAGTCCTCTACCCCGCCAAAGTTATTAATTACGGAGCATCAAATTTCGTGTCCTGGTCTTCAATTTAGCTATTTAGCCAAATTTTCAGGAAAAATCCCCCAAATACCAAACACCTTAAAAGATTGAAAATCGCTTAAAATTTAATTTTTGAAACATCAATTTTGAAAGACTGCTGTGTCCTTAACGCCACCAAATATGATATTCAGTGGCGCACCCAGGATTGCTTCCTAGGGGAAAAACTAGTCATTTTTGGTTAAATTAAGAAAGGGGCTAGGGGCTATCTCTTGTCAAATTTCCAAAAATTAAGTCCAAAAAACGCATTTCAAGCAGTTAGGTTTTATCAAGGGGTTTCATTTTTGTTCTTCTGGGAGGGGCTTAAGCCCCTTAGCTCCCCCTCGTTGGTGCGCCATTGATGATATTACATACACTCACATGTTTAAAGCTTCAATTTTGGAAAATTTTCGGACAAGGGCTACCCCAACCACCCTTTCTCCATCATTAAAAATCGTTAAAATTTTGGTTTTCTAAACTACAGTTTCGAAAAGTGTAAAGAGGAGAACTTTTTGGCACAGCAGGCTGTGGCTGACGCTTCCGTATGAAATCTGAAAATGAAAAAAACTAATATTTGAAAAACTTTAAGGCGGGAGAGCCTTACAACCTCTCCTCTTAACATTACTGAATATTGCTGTAAAACTTCGTTTTTTAGGACTTCTATTTCGAGATATTTCCTGGAGAGAGAACCAGAACGCCTCTCTCGTAGCATCATCAAGGTTTGTCTACAGTTGCGTTTTTGGAACTTCAACTTCGAAAAGTTGCGGGGAAGGCGATCGATTTTGCTCTATTTTTCAAAAAATTGATCGGGGACAGTCCTTAAGCTAAGCCCCATCCCTTAAATGAGCGTCAACAAATATCGCCAATAATCGCGTTTTTATACCTTCAATTTCCAGAATTCTATGTGGAAGTTCCTGTGAACTTTTCTTTCCCCTCACAGCACCAGAGGCCATCTAAAATTGCATTTTCAGGATTACAATATCAAAAATTTTCCTGGGGATAATCCCCAAACCTGCCTATCAAATAGAGAAAAACCTAAAAGCAGGATTCGCTAACGTGGGCCCAGCCCGAAAAAAACTCACCCGAGATTTTTGGGAGTGGCCCGCTTGAAATGATACACTATGTTGGTGAAGTGTTTTTTTTTTCACAATTTACTGCATATTGAAAACATTTATTTCAGGAACAAACTAAACATTACAAATATTTCGATCAATACTAAGCCTAGAAATTGGTATTGATCAGTTTAGTTATAACATGTAGAGTGTTATGATATTTAGTCTCGGTCCATACGTGGTCCAGAAAAAGGCATCTTCCTTTAAAACTGTGCATATGAATTTCAGTTATTTATTTATTTATTTGAATATTTAGAGGATCAAAATAAACATAGGAGCTATTTAAATCCACAAATTCAATTCAATATTAATTTAAAATATAATAAAATTAATTAAAAAAAATCAATATAGCAATGCTTTTTCCAAATAAAAAATTCTTTAGGGAGTCACAGTGACCTCTCCTCGTGGCTCTTCCGACTCTTTAAAAATTTTACGTAGCAAGCAGTTGTTTGGTATTCAATGTTTGAATAGAGAATGATATTAAAATGACTTTTGAAAAAGCTCGAAAAAGTCCGGGTTTTTCATCAAAACACCAGCGGGTTGGGTTTTTTCAAACCCTGCTTAAACCTGTTTTCTGATTGCGCCACTAGCTTGTTGTCCTGGGGTCCTCCCCCCACCCGATTTCTGGCACTGTTGCACCCCCAAAATTTGCAGCCTAAGTCCGCCTATGCACTGAAGCACAACTCAGGATATATTTATTCATGCGATCCGTTATAATTAAGGATTCAAAACGTCGAACTATGTAGGAACCGCGTCGAACTATATTTTTGTGCTACTAGGGTGCAGGGGCGCCCCGAGCATATAAATTTTTGGGAAGGGGAAATTCTCAATTTGCCGAATGGAACTTCAAAATGTGCCGAATGAAAAAATACGAATATGTACAGCTGAGCAGATAATATTTTTCAGTACGAGAAAGGAGAAAATCTGCTGGTAAAGCAAAAAAAAAAAAAACTGAAGTCGCTGCACATAATATTAGAGTTATTTGCGTTCAAAGTGCAACATTTATGCATTGCAGCATTTTCACTATATATTATGCGTTTTGTCTGGGGTTATGCTACACACACTATGGAATTCACTGAAAGGCGCCAAGGAAAGAAACGGTTTGGTTTATGGTAAATAACGTCAATAAAAGAATGATATCTTTTTTTTACCGGATCTTCTCATTTTCAAAGATAACAAATGTGTAACAAAAAAAAAAAAAAAAAAAGAAATATTACAGCCGCACGCACTATATATATATATATATATATATATATATGGATTGCAAAAAAAAAATTTCCATACTATCCCTGAATGTGCCGAATAGTTATCCGAATTTGCCAAATGAGGAAGATGTTTGGGAGGTCCCGGTGACCTCCCTTCGGGGCGCTCCTGCTAGGGTGATAGAGTAAAAGAAAAGAAGATGAGTTATTTTTTTTTCAACTGAAGTCTCATTTAAGATATCTTCGGGAAGTAAAAGTTCAAAGATCCTCCACTGAAAGATTTTCGAAATATAGATGCGCAATTTTGCGTTCTCTTTGGAGACGTTAAGAGACAAAAAGTGGTTAGCGATCTCCCTCCGAAAATTTTCAAAATTGAAACCTTAAGCCATCTTTACTTTAGACCATCTTTGGTAGTAACGTTAGCAAGGACTCTCTCCCGAAATGTTTCGAAATTAATAGTTTAAAAACATTCTTATTTAGGTTATCTGTAATACCGTCAAGAGAAGAGACAGGATTCGAGTACTGTGCCCGAAATCTTGCGGCATTGAAGCTTCAAGAATGCAATTTTAAGCTCTATTTTTTGAAACTGTTCAAAATTTTACTTTTAGCAGAGGTGCTCATTACCCCCAAGAGCAAAAACTTATCATCCAAGATTTCCACGAAGATCCCTCTAAAAACGAGAGCCACACGTGAAAGAAAACGAAAACAAAAACTTTTAAAAACGCCCCTTAAAAATAATTCAATAGCGCCGCTTACTCCATGATTCTTGATAGGAAGCTTTTAGGCTTTGTCTAACAACATTTAGGATAATAAAAGGATTTAGGGACTCTTCCGGAAATTTCTGGGCATAGAGACTGTAATTCGGGAGATCTCTCTTTTCTAAAAACACATTTTAGAGCTAAAGACTATAGAAAAGTGAGGGAGATATCAACTACCGTTAATTGTTTGAATTTTAAATCTCTAAAATGCCATTTGAGGCAATGTTTGACCAAGGTATTGAAGAAGAAGCGGGAAAAAAACTCTCTTCCGAAAATTTTTGGGTATTGAAGTCTTGAAACTGCAATTAAATTACACGTTGTAAAAGCGAAATTTTAAGATCCTTGGACTCTTTAAGGGGGGAGGGGCAGGGCCGCCGTTTGAGGGGGGGATACTGGACCTCTAGTACCGGGGCCCGGAGCTTTGGGGGCCCGTAAGGTTATGAACATGTTTTTCCAGTAATAGTGTCAAATATTTCATTAAAAAAAAGCTGTTTTTCAAAAAAAAAAATCTCGCTTTCTATCGCCGATTCTCAATTTGAAACAATTGCTTGTACAAACACCAATGAATGAAACACGCTTGCGCAAAGGAAAATACACCGCTTTCCAAAAGCTACAGAAACTCGTCAAACATAAAACCAAGTCCAGGGTTGCCACAGGGAAAATGTCACAAAAAAATAGCAAAAGTCGCCTAAAAATACTAAAAAAGTTGCAAAAAAGTTGCCTTGAAAATAAAAAAAAGTTGCAAAAAAAGTAGCCATGAAAAAAAAAGTTGCAAAGAAACTGAATAGAAACATGTGACAAGCTAAACTGAATATGAGTAATGCTTTAAAGCAAGTTCAAAAAGTAGACAGGTTTTGAACTGATGCATTAAATTAAAGATACAAATGAGGAAAAAAAACAAAAGAGTATAATCGAGGTAATTTACTTTACAAGACTGCTACCATCCAAAAGAAAAAACAATAATATACTCATATAAATACAGAAAATTTATTCCGAAAATCCATGTTTTTGGTTTTTTATAGAAAAATGACTCTATCAAAGTATTTTCCTTTTGTTCACTAAGCAATTTAATTTATTTTCTTCATCTTCATGCTCTCTTTCCCTATTCCGCAACTTCATATTGCCTTCTAACATACCCTGAGCTATTCTAATATTTTCAGTGTCTTTTGCTTCAATAGCTGATTTTAGCCTCTGGTTTGCCTGTTTAAAAAGGACAGCAGCTGATTTTTGAGTGTGCTTTTTCTCTCTCAATTTACGAGTTTGACTTTTTTTTTTAACTTTTTAACAGATCCCTTCAAACTTGACAGCTTTTCTTTTTCTATTTTTCTTTGTTTAAACTTTTCTTCATTTTCTTTTTCTAATCTCATTTGCTCTTCCTTCTTTTTCTTCTAGTTTTCAAGGTAGAACTGGTATGATTTGCGTGCACCAAAAGCTAAAGTTAAAAGTTCTTTATTAATTTGGAATTGTGTAACTGTAGAATAGCACTTCAGAGCATCATATAATAAGCCTGTTATTCAATACACATTCGGACATCAAATATTTATCTTCCGAAAGAACTCTCCTGGATATTGAAAACCCCTACTCTACTTCACTATTACCATGAGACTAAATGTGACTAAAAATGAATGTTACTTTCTCTGACGAAAATTTAAAATTTGGGTGGCTTAGATGGATTATAATTCTATTAGCTTGACTAGAGAAAAGATCCGATGAGCATATGCTGTGCCACTTTTACATTAAAATCTGGCTTATTTGGGACACAGTTTCCAAAGAGGCTCAAGCACAATTCTTTGTTTTTTTTTTTTTTTGATGCATCCCGATTCAGTTGTTCATCTACTTAGCTGTCACGTGCTGTTCTTAACCCAAGTAAAAGTTTTGTAGGATAAAGGGGCGAATCTTCAGTTCGAGCCGTTTTTATAGTTCCTTCATCCTTAAGAAATATAATTTTTCTTGGCCTTTTTGATCGATACGCATGTCTGAATTTGCTCTCCACGAAGTAAAAAACAATGCACTATCATACGAAGGCTAATTTAAAAGATGAAAAATTAGCAAAGTGATTTCATTTCCAAATTTTGGCTTACAAACTTTCTCTTCTTCTTTACACAAGAACTACAGAGAGTTTGGGAGTTTGATTATTCATTCAGCAATCCGTGCACCTTATAGTCGAAGCAAAAAGCCCCACCTTTCCTCCAACAATTACCTTTCAAGAGATATTTGCATTAAATCGGAATTTTGTCTAAACTTTTGCAACAGCAAAAAAAAAATATCTCTTTTGTAATTTTCGATTTTCGTTTCGGTTATATTTTTAAAAACTCCAGACATGTATTTGGGACAATATTATCTACCCGCAATAGAAATTTGAAAGCATTTCCCTGAATAATTTTCTTTTTATTCATATATTTGCATTTTGTTTAAAGTATTGTATCGCACTATAGCTGCCCTGTGCCCAGTCGAGGTTGCTGCAAAGATCTGCACTGTATAAGGTTTCAGCTTCCGGAAAAGCTCAGATATCGGTAAAGTACAAAGTATGCAAATCAGTTCCATACAAGATCGACTTTCGTTTTTGTATCACTTAAGACAAGCCCAACTTGTTGATTGGATGCAGTGGATTGGTGTAGCCCATACATGGGTGCAAGTTTAGTGATGTGTTCAAGACGGAAAATATTTTGAGGCGCCCCCCCCCCCCCATGCTACTTAGATAAAAAAAATATTTTTTTTTTGCAATTTTTGAATATTTGTGCTTAATTTGATTTTTTTTTTTTTTTTTTTTTTGTAACAATGTGAGTCTTTTAGGTAAAGCATTTCAAGCATTTTGTTATGTGTGTAGCAAAGGGGGGGGGGGGGGTCTCCTTCGCGCGTTTTCTACATCGTGGCTCCGAAAACGTAAAATTGAATGAATGTCAATAATATGAACGGGAGGGGGGTCCGGGGGCTCCCCCGGAGTTTTTGAAAAAAAAATCCTAAATACCGTATATATTTGCGTATAAGTCGAGAAATTTAGTCCAAAAAATGAAGTATAAAGTTAGGGGGTCGACTTATACGCGGGACAGAATTTCTTAAAAATTTTCCCGAATAACTCTTGGAAAAAAACACTCAAAAAACGATAAGATTTTCCGATTCAGTCTAACTATTTTAAATAAAGGCTAAAGAAGTAAATTCTCATTCATTCTACTGCATTTTTGCATGGTTTGATTGTGATATAAAGAATGAATAATTACAATAAACGGACGGACGGCGCGAAAATTGCGGGAATTGCCGTATTCGCGAATTTTCCGATTGATGGTGTTTATATTTTTGAAACAGAATATGATACGGCGACATCGCAAAATTTTGTTAGTAATAATGCAAAAAAAAGCAACAGATAGTAAAAATTGTAACCGCAAAATCGAACCCTTACAAAAACCGGTAATCGTAAAATCGAATCCTTTACAAAAATCGCGATCTCAAAAATGAACCCTTTTTGTGAAAAAGAATAACAATCGTGCTATTTTCAACACAAGAATGCTCACTGCATTTCATTTTCCTTCTTTTTAAAACTTTTTTTTTTTTTTTTTTTTTTTTCAAAAAATCACGGGGAAACGTTCCGGGATCGGTCCCGAAAAATCGCGATCGCAAAAATTAACCCTTTTTTTGAAAAAGAATAACAATCCAGGGACCGCGCTAACGATTTTAAGTTGTTAGCCAGTAAATAAGCCAAATTTCAAAAGTCTTAGCCAAACTTCGAGAGTTTTAATCAAAGAATTTTATTTGTTTGTTTTTTTAATGTAATAAGTGTATTTTTCCCCCAAAGTGAAAATTTCTGACAATTTTCCATTCGCCAATACTTTAGCCAAATCAGAATTTTTTTCACCGAATTTTCTATTTTATAGCATTTGGCGAGGTGGCGAACGCTTAGCGCGGCCCCTGCAATCGTGCTGTTTTTAACACAAGAATGTTCAGTGCATTTCATTTTCCTTCTTTTCAAAATGTTTATATTCAAAAATCGCGACAAAACGTTCCCGATCGTTTCGAAAAGTGCGGTCTCGACTTATACGCGGGTTTTCGATTTTTCCCGATTTTCCTTCAAAAGTAATGGGGTCGACTTACACGCGAGTGTCGGTACGCGGTTGTCGGCCATTTTGGTACTTGGTAATGTAAAGGGAAGGAATGGGGTTCAGACATAGATCTTAAAAGGAATAGATAGGCCTTCTCCCCTCTTTTTCTCCTCTCAGCGCGCGTCAACATCCCCCGCTGGACACCACGTGATCATGGGACACTCCGCACAGTCAACGCTTTCCCTTATCGAAAAGGATCGCTTTTTACCGCGATCTTTTGAATGATAAAAAGAAAATAAAAGCATTAGACAGTTTTCCAACTTAACTTTTTGAAGCAGATGCATAAGCTATTAAAACTTTCTTTTAAGTGTTTTAAATATTTTTGGAAACAGAAGCATTCAATGTTTAATATAGAAGAAAAAATCTTAAGTATAATAAATCTTCCAAATTTTCGTTTAATTCAATTTTTTTTCTTTCCTTTTTTTTTAATACAGAGAAATGGATTCAATGCATTATTTGTCATAACTTTTGAAGTCACTACAACAATTTTGCATGAAACTACATGTTTAACCATAAATGAATTTAGAAATACAAAAGTAAATATTCTGAAATATACATAAATTCCTTCAATCAAGTAACATTTGCAGCCTTTACACACTTAGGTGTGGATGCAGGAACTGTCTTTAAGAGGGGCACCAAAAAGTAAAATATGCTCGCCCGACTCCATTTTTCCTTTTTCCTTTATTGATAGATCCATTTAATGTTCTTTATGAAGATTTTTTTTGGGGGGGGGGGGGGGGCAGATTCCTCGACTTCTCCCACCCCCACAAAAAAATCCGGTACTGTAGAAGACCCCAACTACATATTAATGAAAAATAACTTTGTTTTGTTACTGATTTTTCGACAACTTGAATACATTTTCATTTAAAAGTACTCCGAAAAAAAAAATTCTTACTTATCAGCCTAATTTTAAATTAAACGAGTGATAGTTTGACTTTCGCCCCTTAACATTTTTTTTTTTTTTTTACAGTCTACAAGAAAGAAATACAGTTCAAAAAATTTTACTTTGAAGAAATAAGTTAGAAATAGTGGCATAATGATTTTTTTCCCTGTAGGAGAGGCATAGACCTTTTGCACCCCCCCCCCCCAAAAAAAATCATCTACTGTAGGCTCTAACTATATATTAATGAAACAATAACTTTGTTTTGTTTGTGATTTTTAGACAACTTCAATGTTTTTCTTATTTATAAAAGTACTCAGAAAATAAATTTATTTTATACTTTTCAGCCCAATGTTAAAATACATGAATGGTAGTTTGACTTTTCTCCTCAAATACTCGCTTTTTTTTCGTCCCACAAAGTATGAAAAATCTTACTATTTAAACCCAAATGTTTAAAAAACTACTGATTATTGTCCCATAAACAATATTAATTTTGTCAGTCTCCTAAGTGACTTTGTGAATTACTTTAATTGTATGAATCAGCAGCGTGATACATTCCAATGTTTAAATATTTTATAACGATTAATATTATTAGCTTATTAGTGTAATTATCAAAGCAGCTTCTGTTTCAAGCATATACTCATTTAAATTTATAAAAACAGAGGTGAAAGATCTTTCCCGTAACTCTTGTAATGATGAGTAACATTATATTTTTATATTTTATTCCCAAAACTTTTTCACATTTTTGAAAAACACTTTCAGTTCTGCACAAATGTACTACACCTCTTGAAATTTTGATGGTTGAAATCAACCGTTACTTGAATTTGTCCCAAAATTTTTACTAGGCCTGTTTCTTGGTTTGTGTTGTAGTTAACTTTGCGTTACAGTAGTCGCACATCACAACAAAGAGCACTTTACGAACAACAAATCCAATAATGTATAGTCAGAAACATCGTAAACGAATTGTGTCAAGTCATAAAGAAATTGTGTCATGTTACTAGAGATGATTTCTGAATTTTTTTAGTAGTCATCAGAGGAATTGGAATTGGAATAAAAGTTGCATTCTTCCAAGGGGGGGGGATTTTTGTTACGCTTCAAATTTATGCTTTAAATTTACCGGTTACTTTTTGTCAAAATCAACGTAGCTCGATAAACTAAAGTCTTAAACTTCAGTATGAATTAATAACTTTTTGTAGGCACTTCGAAATTGCCTGACGGTCAAATTATTGTTGAAGCCCTTTCACAAACTTATCGCAGTGAAGAACTTTTCAATCCGGAGAAAGCCTATTGGTCCTTACGCAACTTAGAACTAGAATTTGCACCCTTACATATTTTTTAAATCTTCCCAGTATTTATAGAAATTAAGAAACCTAAAAACCCAGTTTTCAGCGGTCTTTCGGAAACGAATTTTCCATCGCTTGTTTTTAGTGACCTAATATAAGGCTCCGCATCTACAGAATTTTTTTTTTTTTAATTCTCTGAAGTTTGACTCTGCAGGGGACGTTTATTAATTTTGGCAGAAATATTTCTCCTGTTGAGAAAGTCAAATATCTTCAGACAACGCTAGTATTTAAACGACGCTTCGCATTGTTATCCGAGAGGAGGGAGAAACGAAGTCCCATGATCACGTGACTTTCGGAAGAATCATGTTGACCCCACTTTCCCCGAGCGAGATACACTGCGCAGGGGGAGAAAGGCTCATCTATTCCTTTTAAGATCTATGGGTTCAGAGGCTTCTTTGGAGACTGTCGATTCCAAAAGCGAAATTCAGACTATCGCAAAAAAATATTAGAAAGAAGAGGGTTGAGGATTCTCGGAATTATTTTGGAATTGAAGCTTCAAAAGTTGAAATCTGCACTGTTAAAAATTTTCCTGAACTTTTACCGTAAAAACTTTTTTTACTGTAAAATTTTCCGGTAGAGAAAACGAGAGTTAAAAAGCGCAAGATGCGAACAATAAGGACTGAACCCAAATCCCAATAATCGCAATTTTTTATCGGTACAATTTACTGCAAAAATTTTCTAGATTGTAAACGCTACATTTAACATTTACCGCAAAAGTTTCCCGAATTTTTAACAGTGTGGGTTCGTACATACTTCATCAAAAAAAAAAAAAAAAAAATCCGAAGGGTCCAGAAGAAAATCCAAGGAGCATAAAAAATGTAAGGAATTACCGCAAACCTAAGCACGAATGCGTTAAAAAAACGAAAGTAACAAGACAACACGTATATCAACAGCTGAATTTGCACTCATATTGATTCAGAATAATCGAAGCAACAATTAGCAAAAACCGTAATCGCAAAAGGAATTAATCCTTTGAACGAGATCGCCACGTTGCAAAACACAAAAGTAAATGAAAATAGCAATACCATTTTTCAAAACCACACCGACTTATTTCTTTTTTATTTTCAGTTTTGCTCTGTACAAAAAATATGCTAGAGGCGCTGTTTTTATGATGTATCCGCTCATGAGGTGGTGCGACATTGACATTTATGCGGCGTCGCAGCGAGACTTGACTATATTGGGCACCAATTATTCTTTATGTTTAGTAATCAAAACGTAATGATTTCTTTTTTTAACTTGGTACTCTTTCGAATATTTATTAATTTTTAAAAGAAACACAAGAGGAACTGAAGATTTTTCCCATTCAGGTAATGATGTTTTGGAAAAATTCACACTGAGTATAGATTCTTTAACCCCTCCCGCCCAGGGGGGAATTCGAAATGTCACGCCCGCTTCAATTTTGAAGATATTTCCGAAACTCTTTCCCACACCGACTGATTAATCTATTGTTTTCAAAACTTCTCTTTTGGAATTATTTTATCAGAGCCCCCCTCTCCCCATATTACTAACGATGACATAAATATTTTTAAATTTTCAGAAGAGAAATCCCGAATCATCACAGTGCGCTGACTTAAAAAAAAAATTAACATTTTTACGAATCTGTTTTAGAATTTTATTCAGAGTTTTTGACTCCCCCTCCCCGCCCGCACCCCTTTTAAAAACTCTTTAAAACTTCGGAAGCGAAAATTTACGGGCTTTCTATGAAAAGAGCAGCGTTTTTTCAAACATACTATTTTTTCGTTTCTTTCCTTCTCCCAGCCCTTTGTTTTGGTCAATTTTCAACAGTAACATGTTAAAAATGCAGGAGCAGTTGCCCATCGTTCTTTCGAATCGGCTGTAGATTTAACCCAAAATCCGATTTTGTGCTCTGCTCCTGTTGCGTAGACATTTCAGCTTCCCGTCAGCTAACACACGGGGCTCCTGCAGATGATGTCACTTAGTCACTGCGCATTCCACTTCAGACATTTCAGTAAACACATGGTTTTCATTTGTATGCGTGTTAAGCTGAGGGGGAGGGGGATCACAAATGAATAACGATACGAGAAAAGATGATCGTATATTGCGAAAAAAAAAATAAATTTTCAAATAGACAGAAGAAGCTTAATTAAAAACAATAAAAAAAAGTAAAACCGACCTCAAAAACGCAGCTGAAAATAGCTCTAAAAAGTAAAAAATAAATTTATTCTTTGAACACCATCGATACTACTTTTAAACATGAGTTTTGAAGTCGGTGCCGAAACAGTTAATAAAATCATTCGTACCCATTCTTCGGTTACGTGTTTCATAATAAAAACAACAAAAATGTTTCATTCTCAATTTCAAGTGTTTTTTGAAGGGAAAAATCAATCAAATGGTACAATCAATGGGTACGAATGATTTTATTAACTGTTTCGGCACCGACTTCAAAACTCATGTTTAAAAGTAGTATCGATGGTGTTCAAAGAATAAATTTATTTTTTACTTTTTAGAGCTATTTTCAGCTGCGTTTTTGAGGTCGGTTTTACTTTTTTTTATAAAATTTTATTTTTATTTCATTCTTTTCAGTGTAAATGTCAGTGGCGGCTCGTGCCTTAACTTAGTGGGTGGGCCCGCAATTATATCTTTCCCCACTAATGCTTACACAGATACAATGAAGGAAACAACAGTTAGTAAACTAATTGCTGAGCGACTTAAAATAATATTTAATTTTATTAATACAAATTTGCATTGCAAAATTATCTCACATTTGATTTGATACATAGGTTTTATATTTTAAATGTTACACCAGCCTTAAGCGATCAATGTAATACTAATGACAATGTTTTCCACAGACGACCGACTTTCAAAATATCACTAATGTTTCTCTCATAATTTTGCCATTTTCGGACAGTGAAAATATTCATCACATCAAAAGTGTCACGCCTCAAGGCGGCGCACCTCCTCAAACATTACGGGACTACACTCAAAAAGAAAAAGAAAATTTCTGCCTAAAAACACCCCCTCTCTCCCCCTAAAAATTTCGACAATCTGCACCATGACTTTCTGAAAGCTTCCATCAAATTAAGGAACTCATAAAGTAAATGACTAGATCTAGGCATGCTTACATTTTTTTTTTAATTTGGATACAAATGTTGCAATTTTAGTTCATGAAAAAACAAATCCTAACGGTGTTAGAACTTTAAAATGTCACTTTTATAGCTATGATACTTTTAATTTTAATGCATGTATATGTTTTTAAATAAATTGGAATACACTGGAGTTTGACCAGTTATGGTCCCACTCGCTTACCTATGGTCGTACTCAAACTAGTAATGAGATGAATCGAATTATTTTCAGGAAATACACAAAGAGTACATAACAATATTAAAACACGTATTTTTCTTACAATATAATCAAAATTAAAGGATCTTGACTACCGGTTCGAATACCATTAAAATTAAAACACAAATAACTGACTAATTTAATTATGTTTATCAGAATATTTGCTTAACTGATAATAACCTTTTCGGATACATGATTTGACTGACAGTCATCAATATGTGTTATATGCTCATTGCTCATATGTTAGAAATAAAAAATCTTGCAGAACGCCTAGTTTTTTCCAACCATTAGGTACCGTTATTAAACTTTGATATAATATATTTATTTAACTAGATTGCTTTTAAACAATATTTAATATTTCATCTATATATATAAAAATGAATGTTGGTGTGTGTGTGTGTGTGTGTGTTCCCTAAGATCTCAGAAACTACCCGGGAGATTTGACTGAAACTTTCACCGTTTGTTCCTTTTGGTACTGGGAAGGTTTAGAGACCAGTTTCAACAAAATCCGATGGGTAGTTATTTTTTTATTTCAATTTTAGACCTGATTCTGTCTTTGTAATTTCAATTTGAAACTCCATTTTCGAAGGCTTTCATCAATCCAATCGAGTATTTAGTGTATCAACTCAACTCTCTGGCAGATAGTTGGAATTGAATGCTACCGTAAATTTGGCTATCTTTTGAATCGCGCCAAGAGCCCTCAATAATGGAAGTTTTCCCAATAACTATCTCAAGTATAAAGGATAAAAAATGGTTTTTGATTAACAGATTAATCTTTTCTTAAAAACAAATGAGATTCAGTTTCATATTTCGGAACTCCTTTAGATTTGTAGAGGCTTAGATGTCATGCATTATTTTCCAGACGAACACTATTTTGTTGTTTTCAATCAAAGTATGTTACTATATTTTCTCGCCAAACATCCAATCAATAGTTCGTTTTCATGTCCATACTATTTGCTATGATATACCGCAATGTTGGAAATTATTTTAACGCCTTACGGAATGGTGTACATTTACCGCCAAATATAATATTCAAATTGATTTCAGATTGCCAAAAAGTAATTGATCAGTACATTTTTACAGCGTAAATGTTTATATGTAAATTTTTCTTTATTATTGTTCAACTTTTTTTTTTTTTTTTAAATTTAAGGGAGCAGTTGTCGGTCTACTTTTTTGAATTGATCAGTGCATTTTCACAACGTAACTGTACATCTGTAATTTTTTTTTGTTCACCATGCTTTTTTTCTGAACTTAAGGAAGCAATTGATGGTCTACTTTTTTGGATTGATCAGTGCATTTTTACAACGTAATTGTATATATGTACATTTTTCTTTTATATCGTTCACCGTTCTTTTTTTCTTTTTTCTTTTTTGAAATAAAAGGAGCAATTAATGGTCTATTTTTTTGGATTGATCAGTGCATTTTTACAACGCAATTGTACATACGTGAATTTTTCTTTATTGTTGTTCAGCGTGCTTTTTTTTTTTTTTTTTTGAATTTAAAGGAATAATTGATGGTCTACTTTTGTAAATATGTATATTTCTCTTCATCACTGTTCACCGTGTTTTTTTTTTTTTTTGAAGGAGCAATTGATGGTTTACTTTTTTGGAATGTCCAGTGCATTTTTAGAACGTAATTGTAAATGTGTACATTTCTCTTTATTTTTGTTCACTGTGCTTTTTTTATAACTTTAAAGTAGCTATTTGTGGTCCAGTCACATTCTATTGTAAATATGTCAATTTCATTTTATTACTATTCACTGCTCTCTCTCTCTCTCCTTTTTAATTAATTTAAAAGAGCTATTCATGGTCCAGTCACATTATACATTTTATGTGTCTCTACATTTTATTTTCAACACGAAGATCTCTTTTCACGATTTGTGGAGAACTTCTTCATCTTGATGTGTAAATAAAATTCCTATCCAAAATCAAATTATGTGTAAAGTTTTTCATTGTTCAGTATTTTTTAATTTTTATAAAAAATAATTGGTGGCCTATTTGTAGATTGTTCAGTACGTAATTTCAACTTTACTTGATTTAGAATTTTTAAAATCTTTCATTCCTCAATAACGCTTTATAGATTTTTACATCCAAAACACCATGTGGAGACGAAATATACATCTAGGCGGAACAACGTCTGCCGGGTTCTGCTAGTATATTATAAACCTTCAGGAAAATATATTGCAAAGTATAGTTTTTAAATGTTGCGAAATTTTATGTCCACGTGTTTCTTGAATTATGAAGCAATTTGTAAAATAATAATAATTTACAAAATAAATGTATTCATTTATACATTTTAAGCTGAATATAGTTTTTATATACAGTAGATTTTGATCCACTCAATATTTTTATGAACGTTCAATGTTTTAAGTTTTGTTTTTTCTGGTTACTGCTTTAGTGTATTTGTAGTAGAAGGTTAATGTTACGTGTCATAAGATATAAGAAAAAATGCGCAGTAGCAAACTTTTTATTCAACATCTAAGTGTTTTTTCGGACATTAAAATCCCTTTGAGTGTGATAATATTAGTTGTAGGGATGATCATCAAAGAGGGGGAGGGGGGGCAGACTACTTCATTGATATTTTAGGGGGCGGGGGTTAGTCTCTCGTTAGTCCTGGATATAAATGCAGTCATGATTCGGCTAAATAAATGTAGCATTTGGAGCTTAAGAATACTTATCACTTCTCCAAGCATTTATAATGTCACACCCGGCAGGATGACAAATTCCTAGAGTTCATACAATACTTACAGACTTTTTAATATATTAACACAACACTGCGACAAATGAGATTAAATTCAAACTAATACCAAGAAAATGGCAAACGCACTACAAGTCAAAAATAAAGTCTTCATACAAAAATTTTGAGAATAAGAATTTCAAACGCAAATTAATAAATAAAATATGCATGCATTGTATTATAAATAGGTGAGGGGGGTGGTAATGAAACTGGCAATCTCTATGCCTGTTAGTAATAGGTGTTGAAAATTAAAAAAGACTAAAAAAAAAGAAGACGTGTTATAAAAATCAATAAAAGAAAAACCAGGAGAGCGGAATGAAAAGCAAGTTTTCTCCCTAACAACAGGGGCCAGACATTCCCTGCTCCTCTGTAACCATTAGTGAAAGACACTTCCCTCTCCACCGCTTTGGTTAGGGACAAAGGGAAATTTTGGGCCAGATAAAAAATGCCCACTTGTCGATTGTTACAATGGGGTGTCATCTCTCACTGCTCTACTTAATTCAGCCATTGGGATTGGCTAAAATCGGGGGCTTGGCGAGGGCCGCTTTGATCTGGCCCACGAATTCGTTCTTAAAGCCGTGCTAATGCGAAGCGCTTAGGTGCGAAACGCTAAAATTGATGGAGTTTGAAAACTTTTTTGTGCTGTATTAGCAATGTGGAGGGGTGGGGGGGGGGGGGGGGAGCTGAAGGTTTAAAATATATTTTGTGCCCTATGTTTTGTTTTGTTTTTTTTCTTTTTTGTTGGTTGAAATACAAAACGATTATATTTTATTCGGCATTTTTTTTCTTCCAATTTTTCTGGGTGGGCCCGGCCCACCTGGCCCATAATGAGGAGCCGCCCCTGGTAAATGTATACCCGGAAGAGTGTCATGTTGCCATCGTGACGCTTCATCTCACTTTACTAAAGCGTCTAAAATTTTAAGCGATTGCCACTAACAACATTTTTTTTTTCTTTTTAGGATTTATTTCTATGCTGATTTAATTAAAACATTTTTAAATTACTAGTTTTTTACCCGATTATGATTCTAAAACTGGCCTACAGGTTAATCCACAAAGTAAATATTTACCGCCGATTCATTAGTGCATCACTAATTTTAAAATTTAAAAGTTTATGTGATGGGAGCCTGAAAATATATTTTTTTAAAAATTGGGGTACTCAGGACTAAATATGTTCTATCAGTAAAACTGCGATTTGCATGCCGCATAATCGTTCGACGTAGACAGTGCATTTTTTTTCTGCTGCTTGAAAATCCACCGACTCCGTCGAGCATCGAACTTAAGCTCTTGCGAATGAGAGCCCAGCGTCTTACCGCTTGGCCACTCTATCGGCGAGCTACTGTGACCTAATGGACATCAAATCGCAAGTGTGTGCGCGTGAAATTTGAAATTCAATTCATGCGCAAAGAGGGTGCGCATGAACGGAATTCTGAAGATTTCCCTCAATTTCTTCAGGGTTCCGTTCTCAAACCCCGCATCAGGGGACCATGGGACCACCAGGGAGGTGTACCCTTTCCAACAAAAAAAAAATTACCAAAATCGGTCTATTCAGTAAAAAGTTATGCGTGGTCATACATAAAAAATAAAATATACCGGTCGAATAGAGAACCTCCTCCGTTTTTTCGTCGGTTAAAAAATAGTGAGCAACTCTAGGTCTACATCAATCAGGTTCAGTTATAGTACGGTAGTAACAGCATAGCTACTTGAAAGTAGGTTCTCTACTTGAAAGAAGTTTCACTGCGCTGCTTGATGCTGAAAGCCGCGCCTCCAAAACTGGTTCACGGCAGCACGTTGCATAACAAAACAAAAACTGTGGAAAGTTCAGAGTTCGCGAGATTCGGCAAGGGAAGATATGTATCAAATGTATTCACAGCATTGATGTTAAATGCGTGGATGGATTGGGATAATGATTGCAATAAATGAATTTGATTTTTTAAAACATTGAGAAAACAAATTTCTTATGAATTAAAAACTGAAGGAAGTCATTAAATTTCCTTTCCGTCCCGAGCTCCGTCTCGCCAATTTCGTCAAGACGGAAATCCGTCTTGAGACGGAAGGTCTTGCACCCATGAGCCCATAACGTCTATTTAGGGAAGGTTTTATTCTTGAAATGTAAATGATTTAAAACCATGGGTGAAAGAAAATCTCCAGGTGTTTAAAAAAAAAAAAAAACTAGCGTTGGGGGGAAAAAGTCTCCAAAAAAGCAGATTCAATGAAAAAAAGTAGCTTTTCGGCCTGTTTTTGCATAAAAAAGTAGCTAAAGTCGCCTTGTGTCCAAAAAAGTAGCAAAAAGTAGCATTTAAGTATCCTGTGGCAACCCTGAAGTCTAAACTGTCATTGACAAATGTCTCTTGCACTTTAAGAACAAGAATCAAGTAGCCCGGGGACACTTATCTCAGACATGAAAAGTTATCCAACTTTTTCTGTATCCAGATACTGTATTTAAAAATATATTTATACAAAAACTTCGAAATACAGTTTTTTAATTAAAAATTCAATATTAAGCAACTAAACAATGCAATAAATATTACATGTGAATGCGATTTCAAACGTATTAATTTTGAAGTTTGTCGAACCAAACGCCAAAAATTGTGTTTTTCTGTTTTCAAACTTGTCGTTTCCTGTAAAAAAAATATTAAAATCATCTGGAGATACAAATAACGTACAGGATACAGGGGAGGGGCGATCGCCCTTCCTTTAGGAGGACTCACCACTGGTAAATTTCAACATTAAAATTCAAAAAGAGGCTTATTTAGGCTGTCTTAGATGGTAGTAGAAGGAAGGTACAAGGCTCTCCTCAGGATCCGTTTCACAGTTGAAGTTCAAAACATATGAGGTCAACATTTGTAAACAAATATGTGTCGTAATAAAGGATACGTAATAAGATCAATCGCCCCTCCTTTGAAACATGTCTAGATCCACCCTTGGTTTTAAATCATCAATTCCAAAAAAATTCTCAGGGATTTTAGAGCACCAAGAATTTTCTTCCCCAAATAACAAACTTGCTTTTTTGGAACTTGAATTTCATAAAATTCAAGTTCCAAGGAAACACCTCTGGAACCTCCCCTCTCTCACACATCACCAAATATAGAAAATTGCATTTGTAGAGCTTCAATTGCGAAAAATTTCTGAGAGAAAACCTTATACCTTTATTTTTTACTGAATATTTCTTTCAGTCAAGGTTGCATATTTTCTTGTAGAAGCTGTATATCTACTCTCAGTCTCTCTCTTCAGGGCCTCCAAGATATCAGGCGGGTCCCTTGTCAATTTGGTTGCCAGCCCCCCCCCCTACCTCATAAAACTTGCAAAATTAATTGTACTCCGATTTGGAACCGGCCTCCTAAGTTCCCTGGCTGACAAGGAGCTCTCCTCGATCCTGTTTTCTCTTCATGTTATATAATATTATATGTCATGGCATTATTGAAGAAAAAAAAAGTGATTGTCTAAGTCATACAACATTTTTAATATTGCTCTGCCATGACTACTTTATATTCATGCCTAGCGGCTACCCTGGTCAATACTCATATGCTAAACAAAATTTGTAATACCCAAATTTGCGAAAAATTGGGATTTTGTATATTTGGACATTAATTTTTACATTTCAAAAAAGTTGTTTATTTACTTCTTACTCATTATTTGAGTTTCCCTGTCAAAAGGTTAAAAATAATAAGTATGCAAATTCATGAAGTGAAGCACAATGTCCTCTAAGCACAATGCGAAAATTAATGAAATTGAAGGGCCAGCAAGCAGCTACTTGTGAGGCGTGTATGCTGTGACACCGTTTAACCTTTCAAAGGCCATGGGACATATATGTGGCCTGTGAGTTTACAATTAAGCGTGTGGGGAGTGAGTTATATCGTCCATAGCTTAGCAGTCCTTACCCACCAGGAAAGCACATAAAAGTGAACCTATAAAAACAATTTAAAGAGTATAGCAATCAAAAGAGAATTGTAAAATTTGTTTCTGGGCACAAATTATTTGCCCTCGTGACCTTATTTGAAAATACTAGGTCATTAATTCTGGCCAAATTTTAAAGAGTCACCCAATTTATTCAGTTAAAAATTTCATCAGATTTTAAGACTTTATATACATTTCAATTAATGAGAGAACTAGGGCCAGTAGTTTGTACATAAGAAACGTCCCCGAGATGCTCTTTCTATTACTACCTATTTCAATTTTTTTCCATTATAACACTAAATGTGCGGTTCTCTGGTTAGATGCATCTTACCTCTATACTACCCCTAAGCGATCACCAAAAGTTTACAAAAAGAAACTTCAAGCATAGACCCCAGGAACAATTGTGCTATTTTTTACAAACAGTTAGTTGAGTGCATTCTGTTAGAAGGGAAAGAAAAAAGCATTTTGTATCTTACACAATGAACTTTTTACTTAATTGGTACGTGACAAGTACAGAAATAATCAAAAAATAGTATGAATACATCAACATTTCTTTTCACATTTTCTTTACTCAGAGATCTGTTGCATGATTGAGTCTGTATTAATGGAACGGGATGAAACTGACGTAATATCACTCAGAGATGGTACGGAAGAATCATCATGCTTTTTCTGTTCAAGCTTCTGACTAGTAACTTTAGCATTGGCTGCCGACCCTTTGGGAGTATTTCTTGGTTGCTCGCTTTTAGACGACTTATTGGAATGTTTGCTCAAATCGTTTTTCGACCCTTTTGAATTACGTTTACCAGAAGAGGAAGAATGATTTTCATTCTTGAGAGGAACAGAATGTTTGTTATGACTTGCACTACTTCCCTGCTTGGATTCCGACTTTTTCCTAGAAGAAGCATTCGACGAGACTTCTATCTCGGAGAAGGACTTCGCATCCTTGCTTGTTGAGTCATCGAACACCGTTTCTAAGTAACTTTTAGAGACTTGGTCTTCATTTCGGAGAGTTTCTGCAGATGAACTATGCTTTGACTTGCTCTTGGATTTTGATTTTTTATTATGACAGTTAGATTTCTCAGATGACGAATTGGAAAAACTTCTTCCACTGCTGGCCAGTTGTTCTTGGGATGAAGATGATCTATCAGACAAAGAACTCTCACTGTTCGACAGCAGAGGCACATTTCTCATAGTTAGATCTTTGATTTCTGCAATATCTTCCTCTGTGAACATCTGAGGGTTCAAAAATATTCTATGCGATGATTCTTGCTGAAATTCGAGATCTGGAGCACTTCTTCCACTTAGTGATGACTCGGCTGGACGTTTCAGAGACTTGTTTGATGCAACTGAAGAATTGCACGAAGGAACTGAACAAGAATTTTTTGCACCAGAAATGGACTCTTCGGACAACTCCTTTCTGATCAATATTGGAGTCGGCTTCGATTGGCCCATTTCCACGCTTTTGCTTCGAGCGGCCATCGCCAATGCAGCCTTCTCAGTCAGCAACCTTTCCAACTTTTCTCCAGACAGACGTTGCTGGGCAACCTTCTTCCTAATATAGTTATCAGCTTTCCTTCTATGTTCTTCAGCAGCGGATAGAGGCCCTTGAGCAAACGCGTTTGGCAGCTTCTGACAGAAATCAGGTATTTTACACGGATTGTTGGCTTGTGTAGGTTTGTGAGGACATTTTTCCAATTCAGATTTCACTACTTTGATGAAGTCAGCAGGACATTTGAAATCCCTCAACTTCTCAGGGATGGATGATGGTGGCAGCTGTTTAATACATATGTGACATTTTGGGCAATCTTTACAGTGGTTGTTATCCGGCCCGGAATCGTGCTTCCTTTTAGCTTCCGGCTTCTGGTCCTGGTTAGGAACACTTTCTTTACAGTAGCTTCTTTCTCGCAGTTCCTTAAACATTTTAAGTGCAAAGCCCTTTTCCGTGGAGCTGACATTAGTTTTGGCTTTTTTGACTTCTGCCTGTGCTGGTTGTGTGCAAGGTGTCGGGACAGAATGTCCAGAGGTGGTTTGGCACTGGGAATGAGAATCGCAAGGCGCCTGTCTCTTGTCGTGTTTTTGGCAAGGGCAGAATTTCTCTGGCTCAGGATCGGGGGCTTTCTTGGCTAACTTACTGAGTTTTATACAGCTAAATGGTCCTGCAGGATTATCTGCAGCATCAAGTTTCTGTTCAATTACTTTAACTTGCATTTTAGCTTCTGGATCGTCCTGGATTAATACAATTTCAGCATCTTCATTTATTCCTAGTAATCTGATGAAGTCCCAAAGCCTGCAATGAAAGAAAAAGAATAACAATTAAATGGGATTCAAATGATAATTAAAATTTTTCCTTGACTTAGGAAAAAAACTAAGAAACTGACTGCGTTGTTAGGGAATATGTTTCAGAAGGTACATAAAATTAAAAAAGTTAAAGCACTGATTTTTAAAAAAAAATTCTGAAGGTGCTAATTTTGTTGCATTACTTTTGAGAATCAACCGTTTTTACTATACGATTATTGTGAAGGTACCAGAAACTGGTAGTAATATCAGCATGTATAGGGTCTTGAATTAGTTCTTTTTCTGTAATGAACAATACTTGTATTTTGCTTCCACTTATGAAAAATTTTAAACTATACAGGTTGAAGGAGAATTATTTTCAAAAATATTCGTCTACACTTTGATGATAATTAAATGATTTACTGCGAGAATAGCTAGATCCAAATTTCAATTTTTAACAAGGCTGCATAAAACACCAATGATGTTTTAAATTCAAACTTATGAGCACAAACGACAGAAAAATGAGAATTTCGTATAGCGAAGCAGGGGTCTGGCCAGAGGAAATTTGGGTCCATTGATGGATCCTTCACAAAAATACGATCAAGCAAAACTGACCTTTCACAAAATGCTAATCAAACAAAACAGCCCTTTAACAAATTATTCAATGAAAAGGCAAATCTGAAATCTGAATAACGCATAGCAGTTTTGCATTTGTTTATTTTCGTGTAAAAGCCCATAATTTTTGAAGTTTTCTCTGAAGTTAAAGAAGGAAGGAAGGAAATCGCTTATACACAAATCCGCTAATTTTGCAAAAAAAATAAATAAATAAATAAAAGTCTGCACATTTTCTGCATGTGATGCTAAGGCAAGAGATAAATCTTTAAAACAGCACTTTTTGTTGGTTTCTTTTAAAGAAATTAACAACTTAAAAGGTAGTTGCTTTGTTCTAATACTTCTGCTTGTTTAGCAAAAAATTATCTACAAATTTTTTTTACGCTTACGACGGTGGTGTTTTGGTTATATACAGGAATTAATAATGTATTTTTTCATCTGTTAATATTGAAAGATCGTTATTGTATAATTTACTACGTCTCCCTACTTTAATATTTTTACTCAAAATTTTTGGTGAATATGTTGATTTGATGGTACGGAATTCTAAAATTATTTGACTTTAACAAATTAACAAATAACCATTTTTATACATTTGATGTTTTCATTTTGAAAAATGTGATCTCTTTGCATCTGATATGAAAATCGAATTTTACTCATTTTTCTAGCTAAGTACTCTTTGTTAGGAGGCAAATAAATGAAAGTTCTCTTTATTTTTTGTTCAGATCATCTTAAATTTTTTAAAGCAAAATTAACTCTTATTTTATGAGTCTAAAATTTAAACGCTTAATGGATCTTCTCATTTTATTTTTACATTAATTGTGTTAACAGATATTAATAAATCGGTTATACTAGACCTTTAAAATGCAATTTTAAAATACTTTTACAAAGTTAATTCTTTTATTTGCCAATTTTATGCTTTTGATGCCATTACTTTGAAAATTGTGATCTCTTTGCATCCGCTACAGGAATCAGATTTTTCCCATTTTTGATGTTTACTACTTTTTTGTGAGGAAAATTAATTTAATTCATTTTTATTTTTTAATAAATTCAAAAATTTTAATTGCAATCTTGTGTTTTTAAGAGTGCTATGTGTCAGAAATAACAAAATACTGAATCAAAGTCTGAATTTTATTTTTTTTTTCCAATTATTATAACATTTTAAACATTTTCAGTTTACATTTTGTTCAACTTTACATAAGGTGGAGTGGAAAAAGATATTGATGCATTGGGGAGGCCACAAAAAACAAGCACCTAAAAATTTCAATGGTGCAATTTGTGCCATCCGCCCCCCCCCCCCCCCAATTCATTACGGTATGCATAAATTAGCTTTTTACTTTAAATATTTTTTTTGTAAAATTTTTTTATTTTTCACAAAATAATTTCGTTTTTTTTTTGCAGAAAAACAGACCTGGTGAAAAATCTTGGACAACGCGAACAAAAATAACAAAAGCCATTGATCCACATCCACAAAAATTTGCACATACTCTTATAATTAAGGAAGTCAATTTCTTACTCGAAAAAAAATATTGCAAAACAACAAATTTTGCAAGATGATTACCCCCAGCGGCAACTGAAGATAATAACTCGGATCAATAAAATAATAAAAAACAAGTTTTCTGCACTATTAGGAATCAATAAGCAATACATGTTTTTGCCTCATCTTTAATCAACACTTTTTCCTGTAAAACTTTGATACTTGAACTCATTCTCATAACCTCATTCTATTTTAAATTGAATTTTGCATAAAAATACATTGCAGGTAAGTGTTGGAGTTATCTTTTGGCATGTATGATGGTAGCATGTTTGAAAGACAACTTTGTCATCCTACACACCAACTGCTTTATGGCTTTATTTGCATAACAATAATTATATAAGGAAAAAAGAATTTAAAAAAAAAGACAAAAAATAAAGGTTCATTGCATTGAATATATTTAAAACGTACCCATAATCTTTCATAATGTCTAAAAATTTCTTGAACCGCTCAAAAGTTCTTCGGATATCGAGATAGGTATCCTTATCCAGCACCACCGCACCACAATGATCCGATATCTTCCTCAATTCATTCCGGAGATGCTTATTTTCATTCATGTACTGCAAAAAAAAAAAAAAAAAGATATTTCTATAGAGACATTTCAGGTATATTTGAAAATCAGACACAAAAATATTAAATGAGTTTAAAAAAAAGACACTGGCAAATCCATAATTTTGAAATGAAAGACAGCTGAACTGAGGAGATAGCTGGCATTACATCAAACCTTCTCCATCATTGTAAGATTATTTTCAGAAAACCAGATATACTAAATTCAAATATTAGGGGAAGGATAGGGACTTGGCTATTTTTAGACTTGACTTGCCCCATTGGCATAGCCTAATAATTAATTTTAAAATTAATTATAGGATAGGGACTTGGCTATTTTTAGACTTGGCTTGCCCCATTGGCATAGCCTAATAATTAATTTTACTTATGTAGCTAAATCATCATCTTCCTACAATTTTTTCACATTTTCAACAATATCTACAATAACCTCCCACTAAAGGGCTTTTTTTTTTGCACTTCCAACAATAGTGCAAATGTGTTTTTCAAAAATTACAAAAAAGTAAAACTTTTAAATTTTTTATACCTCAATATTTATTGGCAAGGTGTATAAAAAAAGCTATTTTTTGTAAAAATCAATAAAATTGGATTTTTAAAAATTTAAATTGGATTTTTTTTTTTATTTTTTAAGGACTTCGAAACTTTTGTCACTGATTAATTTATACTTAAAAATATAATGGAACTTGTAATTGACTTATAAATACAAAAAAAAAAAAAAAGGCTTCAGGATTTTGCCAGATGTTCTTTTTTCCATAAGCCCACTTCTTTTGCATTGAAAATAAGGCTTCTTGTATCTTGTAAGCTCAAAACATTGGCCTGCAGTTTCCTGCAAATTTGCTTTTTAACGTTGCATTATTATCTTTTAAAACCTTGCTGTTCTTGATGAGATATCTTGTCCCAACTCTGCAAATACTCAACCGCAGGGTTGTTAAATTAAAAAGCATTGTATGAGATAAAAATCAAAAGAGAGGTATAAAATTATTATTTTTTTTAACGCATATTATATCAGATGTAAAAAAAAAATCTTTATATATTGAGATGCTATCTGAAAACCAGACAGCAACCAATTTTTATTTGCTTATGTTTTGTTAAAAGTATGTAAAACTATATGTTCACTGTTTTTTGTATAGTTACAGTAACACATTTTTAAACTGCAACTTATTCATTTGATGAATATTTTTTAAATATCTTTTTTATCTAACTTATACGTACATTAGGGTGGAGCGAAAAAAATGAATTTTTGATTTTCGTAATCGGGTACCTTTCATTTACTGTGAATGAGGCTAAGTAACATTTCTATAAAGTATTTCACTTTTGCGACGTTATCTTTAGTCTGCCCATTTAGCCTAAAGTTTTGAAATTCTTGATTTTTTCTAGATTTTTCAAATTTTTTTTTAAAATATTGCAAATGATAAAACTAGTGACGGGTGATTACTAAATGGAAGAAAAAAGTTTGAAATATGCAAGGAATTTTTTTTAACCGTTTTAAATTATGATTTCAATTCGTGCATTACGCTCAAGTTCATCAAATTTCCCAAAATTTCTGACATTTTCAACATTTTTTAACTCAGTATTTCCTCTCAATATTCACTTGAAGTGTCTTTAAACCTGATTTTATCTTTTTTTGTAATTACTTTGAACCGTGCAACTCTTGGCTAGCTCATATGGAACTACCCAGGACTCACCAAGAGGAGGTGACTGCACTTCGAGTCCTACACGTGAGCCCTTCCTTCCAACCAATGCGAGCACGTAGTTACATTTCTTAGATACGTCTTTAACAGTTAAATTGTTCCTTTGTGTCGTAAATTGATCAAATATTTCTGTCAGATATCCTTGTTTTTACTAACCTTTTTCTTTTCCTGTGATTACATACCAATTTTGAAGAGCTTGTGACCTATTTGACAGCTCTTTCAACTGATTGAGTCTTGCATGGAAGTTTAAAAAGAGCGCACTTAGAAGTCATATTTAAATTCTCAGCTTCCAGTAATCTTTGTAAATATTGTGTTGTTAAATTACGTGTAAAAGGTGGCTTTGTAATTTCCACATCATGACAAGAAATCATGTCGATGTATTCTGATTTTTGATTTATGTATGTGATGTATAAAAATAGATTTTTATCTATTTTTGGGATCTGAACTTGTTTGTTTTCTAGATTGAGCGTTAATAATACGATTAAAAACAAGTTTCTTTATATGCTCTCTCTTATGAACTAACTAGATTATTTCCCAGCGTTGCACAGGTGCTCATTAATACAACATAGTTCTAAAAAATATTTGAATGAATTCTATCCACATGGGAATATAAAAACTTATTTCATGCTAAAATGAAATAGGTGAGCCTTAAATTTATAATTCTTTGTTAATCGTAATCTTTGTTGGGAAATGCTCCTAATTAATTGTGTTGAATTTCAATACAATCAATTTGTATGCTTAAACTCTTATCTCAATAACTCTATCTATTCAAAATTGAATGAAAATGGCTATTTTGAGACAAAAAAATTTAATTTTGAGCTTTTTGCTTTTTTTTTAGAATTTCATAACTCCGCCTATGTGAATTCTAGCACATCAAGGAACTTCTGTGCCAAGTTTGATGAAAATCCGACAAAAACTGCATTTGTATAAGAAATAAACACACAGAGATCCATTTTTATATATATAGATATCGATAACAGCATATTTCTAGGGTGCAAAGTATGCATTGTTTTGCATATAGATATGAATACAATTTTCTGCTTTTTCTTGGAGAGATAATCTTTATAATCTCACACAAATTCATTACTGAATTAGTAACGTCTGCACTTCATCCTAAAAAAGCAAGGACACTTTTACCGCAAAAGTTACAAACTCTTTTAAAAATTATATTCTAAAGACTATGTTTTCTGCAGTCAATTATCTGGTTTGGGAAAGCTTTCTTGGACTTCTGTTTCATAATTTTTTGGATACTTTTCCAGTCAAAACTACCTTGCTCATCTTATGAAGTTACTGCCGCTCAGTACTAAAATCATTTTTATTGTCACCATCGATCTGATCAATGACAAACTCTATAGGTTCATATTGAACTGATTTGAAAGTATAACATGTTATTTAGCTTCGTCCAACAGGCCCAGAAAATCACTTTGGTCCACTGGTAGGTCCATCTAGCATTTGCAAAAAAAAAAAAAAAAAAAATGCCGCAAATTAAGTTCATTCAAATGTAATTGGCAAATATTCCATTACAGAGGTCTACCAAGTTTTTCTTCCACACAATTTCCGCAATACACATTTGTAGTTTCATGTTTTTGTAGTGCATCCATCAAAACCAATGCACAAACAAATTCCTACGCAAAGAAACACTTTATTGTTCCTGACTTGTCTAAGAAATTTAAATGTATGCACTCATTGGTTTGAAGCAAGGGGAGGGCGGGTGGTACCCAAAATGGGGCCACTTCCTCGTGGTGAATCCTGGGTAATTTCAATGAGCAAGCAAAGAGTTGAGTAGTTCAAAAAAACAACAAAATGATTAAGAAAATGTTTTGAAGGTACTTTAAGTAAATATTGAGAGGAAATATTAAATTATAAAATTTTTGCTCAATATTGAAAATATCGGAAAATTTGATGAGCTTTGGGCCTAATGCGCAGACTGAAATCATTATCTAAAATGATTTTAAAAAATTCCTTGTATATTTCAAACCTTTTTCTTCTATTTAATAACCACCCGTCACTAATTTTTTCATTTGCAATACCTTTAAAAAAAATGATAACGTCGCAAAAGTGAAATATTTTACAGAAATGTTACTTAGCCTCATTCACAGTAAATTAAAGGTACCCGTTTGCGAAAATCAAAAATTCATTTTTTTCCCTTCACCCTAATGTACATACTTTAATTTTTTACAAGAATCAATGATTAAAGCAACATTAATATTAACTTTCCTTTCGTCAATTTGCACAAATAGGAACATACTATAAAGGCCCGATTTTCTAGGACTTTTCTGCACACCTATCTTATAACATAGGGTTTAAAAATTACCCAATTGTTTTTATTTTAAAATACTGCTGACTACAATGACTACTAATACAAAAAATAACTAATTTAAAAGTGCCCATGGCTAAAAATGTGCATGTTTAGGTTGAATAAGGAGAGAGAATTTGAATACAAAAAATGGTCAAGTGAGGAAATACTCTAGGGACAAAATCAACATAAGGAAGAAAGGTTGTACTGACTGAGAAAAAAGGCAAAACTAATAAAATTTAAAATGTTCAAGAAGATTCTTAGAGTAAAGCAGGGTGTCAATGATTTAAATCAATTGATCTAAATCAGTGATTTAAATCGCGATTTAAATCAATTGATTTTTAAAAAAAAATCATTGATTTAAACCACTTTTTACTTTAATCCTTAAAAAATTCTCTTGGATAATCCCAATTTCATTATTTTTACTATTTTCTTTTAGAGCTTTGATTTCCATCTATAATAATACAAAAATGCAGATGAAAAGAATATAAATAACATACATTGG
>JAXGGA010002434.1:0-80000 GCA_038373865.1 Uloborus plumipes | reverse complement strand
AACAATTCTTTTTTTCCTGCATCATAACATGCATGTATGTTGCTATCATGCAAAAACTACATAGATTTAATCTAAATCGGACTCAAGAAAAGTTAAAATGTAATTTTGACTGATGTTTTTGCACTCAATAGGCTTTTACACTTGGGGGAAAAAAGCTATCATACATTAAAAGTTTATATTTATTTGTGGTTTCATCAGATATGAAGTAGCTCTTGCTTTATTATTGTGACACATGACTTCAAAAAATTATTAAGCTCTACGAACAGATCAGTTTTACTCATACATTGTTAAAAAAATTACAAAATCAAAAGAAATAAAGAACTGTAAAACTTTACAATATAAGGAATATGGGTTTTTATCAACAACAGTGGAAGGTTATTACAAAAATTGAGAAGCGATTGCTAAATCTACACCAATAAAAGAGGAATAAAAAAAAAATGGGTATGCACAGCTTTTAAAATAGATCATGTTCTGTCATTATGGGAAGTCTTTGATCAGGTAAATAGTTCCTTACAAAAAAGTTTTCAGGAATACATGCAATCACCTTCTTGATATTTCCCATTTTATTTATGTTGGTTGGAACGTGCCCTGAAGGATAGGCATGGCTTGAAGCAAAAGCAAGTTTTCAGGAAATAAGCTTCAGCAGCTTAGCAAGCTCCAATCAAAGAAAGTATGTGCCGCGATAACCCTTTTTCCCTTAAAACTATAGGGGAACTCCTCGTATCGAGTGGGGGTATACTTAAATTTTGTCTTTTTCTGCACATTTTCCCCTTGCCAATCTCTGTTTAAGCTTTTTTTCTTTTTTGTAAAAGTCCTTCCACCAATTATCCAATTTGTGTATGGTCCAAGTAAAGTAGCTTGGTGACGTGAAAGCTGTTACTAGTTGAGCACACAACTCTTCATATTAATCAGATCAGTGGGAAACGGCAAAGAGGAGATGGGGACAAAATCCCATAGACTTTGGTTTAAACATTGTTGAAAATCTAATACAGTAGTCTTTTACTCGAGAAAATATTGTTTTGATCACCCCCTCACCCCCCCCCCAGACAGAAAATTCTGGCTGCGTTAGTATTTAGGTGTGTAAATCCGATCATGTTTACGCATCGTCCTCTTAATAGTGCCGAAATCTAATTGATGGGAAAGAATGCGCGCCCTTAGAAAGTCATGCTCGTTCTAGCGTTGGGTGCATAAACAACGTCAGTCACTGGACTCACGTTGTCTCTGCACTCAACATTCAGAAGGGAGGCCCGGTAACTTTGGAACTACTAGCCTGATTGACGTGATTTTTGATGTCAACACGCTTTTTGCCTTTCAGAGCTTATTTCCATGAAAAACGAATTTTTGAATTTTTTTGACTGAAGTGGTTTTTGCTCTCAACAATTCAATTAAAGCTTTGATTTTGTATATATATATATTCTGCGACTTAAGCAGAAAATAAATGGTCTCCTCAGTTTGTCTGCTAAAAAAGAAACACTTTGGGTAAAAATCTGGCGGAGAATAAATACTAACAATGCTAATTATTCAAAGTATTAAAATATATCTTAAATTGGTCACCAAGTAATGTTAACCATTTTTCTGTTTTTTTAACCTTTAAATAAACATTAAATTCAACAATTCTACAGTAACCTCCCATAGGGATATCCCCAGCTGCAGTCTATCTCTATCAAAAAAACCTATTAAAATATGTTAATACCATGGACACTTGCAGGCATCCCTCACCACACTTGCGGCACTTACTTTGAGAGGCGCTCCCTAAGTGGGTGCTGAGTGTTTCCCCTCGGCCAAAAAAGGACAGGGTGCTTTTGGATAAAATGGCACACTTTAATAGAAATGTTGCAGTAGAAAGAGTGCTTTTTCTACTTTTTTTTGTATACTGTATTCATACAAAACCTAAATATTTTTACATAGTAATTATTTTTAAAAAACAAAAAGTTTTCAGATGTGTAGTCAAAAAAATTTACTATAACAACTGAGGAAAAGTTATACTTTGACCAAGTTTTAGTGGATGAGGGAATAAAGGATAGAAGATTACATGTTATCTTTCAACCCCAGGCTTAAGCAAATCTTAACCTTTTGAAAAAAAAAAAAGTTTGTTTTGGGATAGGAGCAAGGAGGGTGCTTTGTTAAGTGTAAAAATGAGGGCAGGGAGCAACACCCTCCTCAAAATGTCTGGGGGAAACACTACCTGCTACAATGCAAAGTACTTCTGATTTCAAGTACGTGGCATTGATTTTGCAGAGTATGATTTGGAGGTTTGAATCAATATCTCTTTGCACCCTGAAATAGGGATTTCTCTTGAGTGTTTGAAACAATACACAAACAATTTGAATGCCAATATAATTTCATATTAGTACAGAAAAACTCATTTTTCAGTCATCCCTCATTGTACTCACAATTATAAGTTCATCGCATAAAGGATCATCAAAAGGATCTGTTTGGCAGCCAACATCCAACATTGTTGAAGCTTTTTGAAAAATGGACATGGTAGAGTAATCAACATCATTGGGGCTGGAAAAACAAAGACTAATTTTAAACAAACATTTAAAAGCTAAATGAACTGGCAATAAATAAAAGATAAGCACAAATGCTTTGTAATAATAATAATAATATTGGAACTGACAATATAACTACCCGAGATAACTATGCAGAAGCCCCCTCCCCTCCCCCTGAAAACCTTAAAATTTCAATAAAAGTATAAAACACATTTATCATATTATTCTTGAAAAAGTTCACGCCAAAAATATCTTCATAAGTATGTTATGAAGAGTACAAAGCATAAGTAATGTATAACTATCCAGTATTAAAATGTAATCAACTTCCAAAAAGAATAAACTAAAATGTTTTGAGCCGTAAGTACTATGTAAAAAGTTTACTTCTCTACTAATAATAAAGCTGAAAGTTTGTCTCTCTTTCTTTCCTTCTGTCTGTCTGTCTGTTACGCGCGTAGCGCCAAAACCGTTCGGTCGATTTTCATGCCACTTGGTACAAAATTAGTTTGTAGCATGTAGTTTTGCACCTCGAAGCGATTTTTCGAAAATTCCATTTCGTTCTTTTTCTATTCGAATTCTTAGCGGAAATTCGATAAAATAGGGAAGAAATATTTTATACACATTTTCAAGTCTTATGTCATTCGAAAGCTTGAAATTTTCTGCACAAAATGAAGTTTTTTCGAAGTTTCTACGATCATCAGGAGAGCTGTAACAATTGTTTTTAGAATCCCGAAATTCAAGGCTTACCTTCAGTAAAGCAAGCCAAACGATTCTAAAATGGTTAATGAAATGAATTATTTTATCAACGGAAATCAACTTTTCATGCTGTTACTATGGTTACGTGTTCATACTTATTTTTGTTTCGTTCTTTTTCCAGGGTTGCCAGAAGTAGTATTTTTGATACTACGGTAGTATTTTTTCGGCCCAAATAAGGAGCGTAGTATTTTTCTGGCCACCCTGTTTCCAATATACTAATGACTTAATTAAAAGATTTGGCGGATTTTTTTTCCATTTTTATAGATTTCGCATTTCAGCAATATTGATTTTGGCAACGTTTAGAAACAGTAGTAGGAGCGTCTATCGCCCATTTAGCGAGAAAGGGGTACCCAAAGCACAAAGATTAACCAAATATCGTATAAATTGTGACATTGCAACGTTCTTTTTAAAGTGTTTCATTTCGGAAAATGTATTGTTTTGTTTTTAAAGCTGGGAAAGGAAACTTTCTTCTTCTTTCAAATTTTGGTAAGATTTCTGTTGGTTTCTGTGAGCAACAAAATTGTTCTTATTTTCTCTTTTGGCTTATTTTTGTGCATCTCCAGTTGGGGTTTCATTTGAATGTCACAAGGGGATGCTTTACCCCTTTTTTGGAGTTAATCAGTGTTAATTTCAATGCAGATGAATTGGCGCGACCACTTGGCGATATATCGCCAAGCCTTTGGTCGCGAAGTATTTGTCACCAATTTGGCGACATATCGCCAAGTTGGCGAAATTTTTTTTTTTTTTTATTTGGACTCAATTTGGCGCTATTAGCGATTCTTTGCCAATTTGGCGACAAATTTGCGATTTTTTTAAAAACTTTTTTTTTTTGGGGGGGGGGGGGGGGGGGTTCAATTTGGCGCTATTGGCGATATTTTGCGAAAAATCCACTGAATGATGTTAAAATCGGCGATATTTTGGAGATTAATCATTGTAAAACATTTTTTTGCATTGTTTCGTGGCAAACTAGGGATATAAATGTTTAAATTGTTATCTTACTCCCTCCAAGCACTATTTTAGCACTTAAGGCATCTACTAAGAAATGTACACGTAAAAGGAAGTAGTGTAGGGCCCATACCAAATTTTTATATCATACTTTGAAGGAATTGTAGTTGAATTATAACTAAAATAGAGTATTTTTTCTGCTATATTAATTATTTTACAAATGAACTTTTAATTTTATACCACGGGCAAAGCCGTGCGGGTACCGCTAGTCATGTAATAAAATATGAGCAGTTAATTTTTTGCCATGAATTAAACCACAGTAAAAACAAGTTGAAAAAACTGACGTCATCTTTTGAGGATATTTTTAAAATATTGCGAAACTGCCCGGATGATAGTGGTAGTTATCAAAATTATAACTAGTACACTTTAGAAATTTGAATTCATACTTCAAGCAATGAAAGGTAATCTCAACTGGGATTCTAAATAATTCATACATATTTAAAATGCGCTAATGCTCAATTAAAAATAACAATAAGGTTTACAAAATAACATATCTGACACATTATAAGTTCATTTTTTATATATCACTGTTATTATGTTTGTTTTTCATGCTTAATTGTACATTTTAGTGCAACACTGATAAGTTTTTAAATACTTAATACAGTGAATCGACATATGATTTTACTTTAAATAGGTTTAGTTAATTATTTGGAGTTAATGAAACTTTTTGTCTTGCTAAATATCTTTTTTTGCATAAAAATTAAGCATAAAACTTTTAATTTCAATAATAATGCTACAGGCAACATTTGATAATTAAATAGGTGCTTTCTTTGGATTAGTTTGGCGAAACACTTGGAAAAGTGCCAAGTGTCCACTTTATCATTCATAAATAATCTTGAATAATTAACTTGTTGGATTTGAAAGCCATCACTAAACTAGAAAGCAAGCGAAACTGTTAACTATTAACACAAAACCCTTACTTTTCCATCACTCTAACAATCTGCATCACAGGAGGTGGTTTCTTCAAAACTTTCTATGTGGGGGAAAAAAAGGATTCAAAATTGCTGATAAATGCATCAACCTATTTAATAACAATTTTCAGCACAATAATAATATAAATAAAATGAACAAAGTTCTATTTAACACAAAGCCATACTAGAACAGGATATGCGAGGTGTAATGATCTTCTAAATTATGAAGCTTGAGTCTGGCTGGAGTGAGAGGATTTAAAGCCCTACAATTACTTTTTCCATATCCAATTCAAGTGTAGACATTTCCGTTGATTTAATTAATGCATAAACTTGTTATTTATTACTTACAAAAATATGCTTCTTATATATATATATATTTAACTATGATCAAGTTCAAAGCATATTTTTTAGATAAGGCAACACTACAATTTTCAGTTTAAAAAAAAGATTAACCCATTTATGCCCAGTAGCCTAAAAACGGGACGCTTGTTCGTTACTGCATACAAAAACCTGTAATGGGTATATTCTTTTACTAAAGCTGTTTTTCACAAGTTAAATAGTCCTTCTTCTTGAGAAAACCAGATAGAGCCACCGTTTGGACATCAGAGTTTATTTATTGACAGCTATTTTCAGCCAAATCAGTCAAGCAACGATCCAGCATAGGTAGCCACAGAAAGTAAGTTTTTTTTTTTGCAAACTTATTTTTCATAAAATTTAACTATTTTAAAATGATTTGCTTAGAATTGATCAGGGATGCCTTCTGTATTGTTACTTTACACAAGTAAAGTCAAGTAAGGTCGTATTTTGCTCACATATCTGCAAAATATCCCATAAACAGGACATTAAACTTAATAGCTATGGCAACGGCGAACTATATGTACACCAACTATATGTAAATCATTCCATGTAAGAGTTTTAAGCAGGTAAAAATTGAAAAAAATTGTTAAAAAAAACTTGAGCATAAATGGGTTAAACACAACATGTGATTTTTTTTTCTTTCAGAAAACTAAAGGGTCATATATGTTAATAGTGTCCAAAGCTTTTATAAAATGTTCTAGCGAATCTGGAATGATTGCATGAAATAAAAAACACATTTCAAAACTATCTAAATACCTTTCCTTTAAGCCAAAAGTACCCTATGTCTCTCTTATTCAGTGAAATGTGAAAGCAAATGGTTGTGCCATTGCTGCTTTTAAGGTCACCCAAAAGGGTTTCTTGAAAGCAATCAGATATTCGATAATGAATGATGTAAGACACATTAAAGTCTGTTTGCATTTTGTGCGCCTGGCAGCCACGGATGCTTCCATTTGAAAAAGGGGAGATAAGTTTAGGATGCACACTTCCTGATGCCTTCAGTTTCTGCTCACTCGCTACTTTCTCATTGCATTTCTCCCCTATTTCGAGACAGTCTGGAGAGACTTGGCGCGTGCGCAGATACGACGGAGGTTTTGCGAAAAAATGTTAGACAGTACTTCTTTCTAATTGAAACTGCTAGGCCATGGCAAAACCATTGAGCATTGCCAAGAAAATTCGAGAAATATTAGAACAGAAATTCAGTAGATTCTCTTCTTAATAACATTCAGTGTAAAGACCAAATTTTCAGCTTTTAAAACTTCATCTTTGGTTGCAGAGAGACTGACTTTTATACCTTAATGTTATTATGTACATTATGTTTACTATTCAATAACAATTTTTACACTAAAATATATTAAATAATCAGAACTATAATTAGTATTTACCTTTTTAGCAAGTACTTTTGGATACACCATTCTAGGAGGTACCCATGTTTGCAGCATTTTGTACTAAGGGGAAAAAATGTAGTTTTATCAATTAATACACAACAAGAGACAAGCAATGAAGGATATTGAAATAAAAGACAGGTTTGGCAGTATAGCCCTACGAATTAAGGGGCAAAATAATTTTCTATAACTCGAAGCTCTTAGCCAGCTCCTTGGGATTTGGAGTTACCGAGACTTGGGTGCATATTGTAACTTATGATTAAGAATACAAACATATACAAGCTGTATTTTAAACTAAATAGAAAAAACAGCATATTTTTAAGCACATACCAAATGGTTGTCTTAGCCCAGCTTTTAGCATATTTTTAAACATGGTGAGAGATAAGTTTTGAACTTAAACATTGTTTCTTTTGGAATTTTTTTGAAGCAAAAAACCCTAGCAAATGAATATAATTTACTTTAAAAAAGTAATTATAAATTTTTACATGAAACTTAAATAATATGTCTTTACAGTATACATATAAAACATCACAAAATTAAATTTTTTAGTTAGCAAATTTTCCCTTAATTAAATTATTTGCTAAGATTTTGCAATTTGGTTAGAGGTTAAACTAGAACATATTAAAATACTATAATCAAATATTTACACATTCACAGCATCAGAAAGTACTTAAATGATTGATTAAACAAAATAGCTAACCTTAGTCTGCTTCCCAGCACAATTAAGATGTAACTGCTGACCGATTCTACGCAACAACATTTCATCTGGAATAAAAGTAGAACAAAGTTACAACAACAATATAAGTAGATTAGCATCAGTTATAAATGTAACTGACATACCAATGTTACTGAAGCGGAGATCAATGAGTTGAATAACTGATTGCCTTTTGCATAATTCCAAAAGTAATCTGCCACCTTCATTACTGATTCCACACTTGTACAAGTCCAAAGCTAAAAATTAAACAGTGTACAGTGAAAATCTTAGCCAATTAGCCAGTGGTAGGGCCAATTATAGTAGGCCAATCTAGAATTTGTCTGATTATCTATTTTAGTGAAAGTATTACATCAACATTCTATAATTGCCGAAGCCCCCACACACAGACACACAGCTTTTATAATTCTTTCAATGAACATTCTAATTTTTGTAAAAGAGAAAAGCTTAAATTTTAATTTTAGAAGTGCAATGTCATCGACTATTTACAGCAGGATTGGAAGGGGGAGGGGGGACGAGATATTTTTCATAAAGATTATGAAAAATATCATTGCATTTTAGCTCAATAGGTTTTGTACTGTATACTACTCAGGAAATAAACAGAAAAATAGTATCAAAAAACATATGTTGAAAGATTGCAGTACAATTTTTTAATAATACTTCGGAAAAAAGGGCAAAAGTTTGTTAAAATACTATGAAAAATTTGTTACTTATGCGAAGTTTATATAAATCAGTTTAGCATTCTATTTTATGAGTAAATTTTAGTTTAAAACTAGTGATTTTTAATGTTTTAGCGAATGGGTCAATTACATATTTCTGCAGGTATTCTGAAAGTGCTGATTTCATTACTTTATTTTTGTGAGAGCGCAGATTTTAAAATATGATTTTTGTGAAGGTACAGAGAAGAAAGTGGTAGTAAAATCAGCAAGAATTGGGCTCTGCAGTAGAAAATCAAAGTTACGTTACAGTGTATGTGTCAATAACAGTAAGCAGCTCTATATGTGTTTTTCTAAAATGATAAACACTATAAACATTTTCTTTCAACTATGTACGCAATCTTCAGTTTTGACTCTTCTTCTTATGAAAAGGTACACCTGATATTTTAAAAGCGTTTAGTTTACATTTTTTTAACATGCTTTTTTTGGATTTGAAGAAGCAAATATAATCTTAAGTTTGTTTGGGTTTATGCACTTGCTTTAAGAGAATTTAATGTTTACTTAATAAGAGAATATACCATTTAATTAATGACAAACTTAAATAATGTCATAAAATAAGTTCTTAGAAGATTTTAAGTCCTGAATAATCCATCCATGCAGGAAACAAAGCATACTGCGATAAAAATATAAAGAATATGTGCACAAAAATCAAAACTATCAGCAGGTATGAAAATTAATACACAGTGGGAAGACAAATTTTTTAGTATGACGATATCTGTTGCCTTTGATCATACATCTGTGAAAGCAAAACATGAAATTTTTTCATCAATTTATATACCAATTTTGAAGATAATCAATACTTAATATTGATATTAATTAACAGTTATCTGGCAATGCACATATTTCAGCAAATGTATCTATATTATTTACCTATGAAAGAGCAAGGAGAAAATAGCCTGAAGTGTAATTAGACATTTTTGGCTGCATTCAAATTTTTCTATTCATTTTTAGTTTTTACTGTGTTAGAGACTGTTGTTGGGCATCCCTTTTTGTAACTGCATTTCATAAAAAAAAGAGCAAAATATTCAGCTTTTTTTAAATTTAAAAAAAAAAAAAAAAAAAAGAGATTATTGTTCTTTTTTTTTGGGGGGGGGGGGTGTTCATTATCGATCATTTATCCTAAAATTATTACAATACGGCAGAAAAAGAGAAAAATGTCTTTCTAGGATTTTATTGAGAACGAAAAGATTAGGACCAATTTTTACATTCCAATCCATACGAAACCCTTATCATGTGCATACGGGCATAAAAGACAGTATGAATACCACTGCTTTACATCAGAATTTGAAAGACTGCTCACAACACAAAGTAAAGTAATTGGAAAAATAGAACAGATCATTGGAATCCAAACATACCCTGAATCCAGTGATCATCTTCAAGACTCTCTACCAGCTTTGAAATGCCTTGATCAGTAATTGCATTGTCACCCAGAGATATTCGTTTCAAACCTTCAAATGAATCAAAGTCGGCAGTTTGGTAGCGTAGAGTAGCTTTAAATATTTCGCCAGACCTCCTATTTTTATGAGCCTAAGAAGAAAATCATTGCAGAGGGAATCAAAACTTTAATTGATGATTAATATAACGTTAACTTAAATAAATGAAAGCAATAAGGGAATAACTGAATTTCATATAAGTTACTGATTTATTTTTGGGGCCAATATTAAAGGTGGACGGAGCAATTGAACAATCTTTTCTGTGACAATTGTGACTGCTTTATCTGAAAACATAATCCAAGGATTCAGACAAAATTTGGTATATAAGTGAATTTACACAGAAACAGCTGTTGATTTTTCGAGTTATAATCAGCTTAATTATATATAAACAATTAAAGATGAATTAAATTTACATATTTCCCCTGACGGTCAACTCATGAGCATGGTTTCATTTTTGTAGGACTTCAATTAATAGAGACAGATATGTTATTAGAACAGAGATATTATTCTTTCATAGCAAGCAGAAATTTAGTCAAAAGAGAAAAAGGAATTTTATTGGCAACAGGGAAAAAATATTTATTTCAGTTAACTTTACTTTAAATGTTTAGTTCAGAAATAAAAAAGCTGGTGCGGACACTACTTCCTTTTACGTTTAAATTCCATAATAGATGCCTTAAGCGTTAAAATAGTGCCTTAGAATGAGCAAGATAACAATTCAAACATTAACACCCCTAGTTTGCTACAAATCAATGCAAAAAATGTTTTACAATGATTCATTTTCTATATATCGCCAATTTCAACATCATTCAGTGGATTTTTCGCAAAATATCGGCAATAACGCCAAATTAAACATAAATTCAAAATCTAATTTTTTTTCGCCAAATTCGTCGCCAACTTGGCAATACATTGCTAAGTAGTCGCGCCCACGGAGTAGAAAGAAGGAGAGAAATGTTCTACCGATGCGCTAGTTTGAAAGTGGCAACGAATTCTCCCCGCCGCCAGAGGATACTACTTACCAAACCCTCCCTATTTCCTAAAGTAATCAATGTAAAATGATACTGAATCTGTCATCTTTTTAAATGCTGCTATGGGAGAGAAAATATTTTTTTTTCCAACTGGATTTTGGTGTAAACCATCGATTAACATCATGAACTAAATATGACTTTGATCCCATTAAAATTTTGTCGTACTTTTTAAGAAAGATGTTTAATCGACCGCATCTAGCACTTGCCAAATTTGACATATATGCGACTGTATGTGACATTTTCTTTGCATTGTACGATGTTATTTTTGCTGAGAATCAGTTCTCTAAATTGTTGATAAATTAAGCATGTGGCAAAAAATTAATTATGTCAGTTTTTAATTTTGCTATTAATTAAATATATTTAGTAGACAAAATAATTATTAGTTTAAATATATTTATTAAGTATATTTAGTTCATAATGTTAATCGATGGTTTGAGCAAAATTCCAATTAAAAAAAAAATATTCTTGCCAACAGCAGTCTTTAAAAAATGACAGATTCTGTCAGATTTGGCAAGTTGGTAAGGGCATTCGATTAAGCCTATTTCTCAAAGAATACGACAACTATTTTCGTGGGATGAAAATCATATTTAATTCATAATGTCAATCGAAGATTTACATAAAAATCCAGTCTAAAAAAATATTTTCTTTCTCATAGCAGCATTTAAAAAGATGACAGATTGAGTATCATTTGCATTGATTCCTTTAGGAAATAGGGAGGGTTTGGTAGTAGTGTCCTCTGGTGGCGGTGAGAATTCATTGCCACTTTTAGATAGCAGAGATTTAGCTCCTCCTCTTTAATCTCCTTGGTCGCGCCATATCATATCACTTTAGTTTGCATTGAAATTGCCACTGATTTACCCTTGAAAAGAAGTAAAAGACAGCGTTGGGAACATTTCAATGGAACCACAAGGAACAACTACCTCCCTCAGAGCCTACATACCAAACCAGAAGCTCTTACGGCATACACTTTTTGAGTTATGCAACATACATAAATACGAACATATATAAGTACATTAAACGTCACGAGAAAACTCGTCATAATTAATTGGGGGATAGTTGAAAAGGATTTTTCGGCTGGTTATATGTTGGTGGTAGGTACATATGTACGTGCTGACAGGTCAGAAAAACTACTCAACATTCATTCGGGGGAGGGCAAAATCTAAATTTAGACCGAATTTTAAGTGAAATTTTTTCCACTATCACAATACTTCCTGTACTACGTAAAAGGAAGTAAAAAAAATAATAGACATTTCAAACGTAAGCATGAAAATAAAAAATTTAAATCTATAGCAAAAAATACTTAAAACATTTTAACAATTTTTTCAGAATTTTTGCTTTTGTTAACCTCATAGAGATCATATAACACACACAAATATCAAATATTACTTTGAAATATAAATTTAGGATGAAGTCAACAATATAAAAACATACCAGAAGCAAATCATTAACTGCTAGTAAATCTTCTGGATTTAAACGACAAGAGTTGAAATTGATCCATTCAACAGGAGTAGAGTGTAAACTAGAACAAATAGCTGTAAAAAATTAAAAAGCATATTGAAATGGCAGGAAACTGATAACATTCAGAGCTTTAAGTATTTCTGTGATATTTGTATCATGAAAGAAAATTTTGGACAAACTTCTCAACTGCAACTTTTTTGGTGGCTTCTTCCTTCAATACATTACAAAGTATTGAATTAAAATAAATATCGAGCAAGAATCAGAGGAAGAACATTTAGAAAATCTCTCACTGGTCCGTCCAACAGCAAAATTTTACCGGTCTGTACACTTTTAGTGATTCATTTTTAGTGGTATTAACTAATGGAAAATTAAAGAAAAAATGCAAAACAAAATTGAAATGACCAGTGAAGTCAATCAATAGTTTTCAATTGACATATTTAAGTGACTAGAGAAGACAAAGGTTTGGTAGGCATCTTTTTCTAACGTAGATTCTGGTTAGGGAATTTAGCTAACAAAATCTTATCCTGTTTCTTCTTTAGGAAGGGAGATGGTAATAGCCTGGACAAAACAATATGATGTAATGCTGTAGAAATTCCTAAACATATCTGCTCAAACAGGGACTAAACCATTGTACATAACTGCGCATGCGCAGTTTCGAACCAAGCTGAAAATTTTTGAAGAGAAAATGGGAATAACACTTCATTGGTCTATTGGGACCACTTAAATTTATACTCTGCGAGTCTCCAATGGATGCTTTTTTTTTTTTACCTGCGACAGCTAAACCATTGTAAAATTCAGCTCTGCAAGAACTATTAAGGCATAGATAACATGATTTTTTTCTTCTTGTAATCTCAGAGTCAATATTTAAAAAATATATGTGTATTACTTACTTTTCACAGCTTTGGCAGCAAAAACACAGCCAACAAAAGAGACTTCTTTCATTGCCGACACTTTCAGCCCCTTGAAATAAAATAGAGCAGTTAATTTTATAAATATTCATATGAATATTTTTCAAAACTTAACACGCAAGATGTATCCAAAATACCGCCAACTCGGTTATTCTATCCAAGGACTGCAGTTTTGTGCTTATTGGCACTTTCTTTTCTTTTTATAGAAGCAAAGAGAGCTAAAAAAACTGGTAGCTAATATGATATTGGAACACTAGCTAGAGACTGCACATTGGTACGGTACAACTACGATGCAACTGCTTTACCTAAGATGTAGTCTCAGAATAATGTATACTGGTGTAATACAAAGCTGTCTGGCCTAAAAGTCTAAATTAGTGGCTTTGCCAATTGGCTACCGAAAATTTTGGTTCAGAATTGCCACAGGGGCGATCGAAAATACTCCCTAAATTGGTTGAAAGAGTTTATAGCATCAAACATACTAATATAAAATATATTATGCGTGTTGAAAAGAGAACTTTCATTGAATTATCGCTATGGCAATCTCATCTTCCGGTGTTGCCGATCTTCTCTCTTGACATCGTCGTTCGCGATGAACAAGTGTTTTTTCTGTATTTTTTGCAAACAAAATTCAGCATTTAAATAAACTCTTTCCTCTTTTCCTTTATTTTTTGTCTGAGGCATTGCCAATTGCGATTATCTCTCAAGCAGGATTTTGCATTTTCTGCTACAAAAGACATTACTTAATTTGATTTGAGCTACTTTTAAAAGCATTGAAGCCAAAATGTTTACATTTCTGCACATCTCCTAAACCCTTATCCTTAAATAAATCTAATCTTCAAAAAAAACGAAATTTCTCTTATTTATTGAAATATCCTTCAACAGAATAGGGACATGAATAAATATTTCATTTATTGACATTCTTTTTTTAATGAATTGAATACATGCATTGCAATAAATTACTTTTCTTTATTTTTTTACTCCACAGCATCTTCATTTATTTTGAAGATTGAGCTATTTTAGGAATTTTTAAAAAGGTTTCTTGCATTTGAAATAGTTTTCTAGTTTCCAACACGTAAAAAGAAAAGAAAAAATCTATATTTTTGAAATCACGCTCGTATTAAGTCGAAGATTAAATGATGTGTTGGAAATATCAATCCTTTTGCATCTTGTAAATATTTCCATTATTTTGAAAGTTGGATGTTATTTTAACACATTCTGGATTAAATGTGATTATTTTATTTGTAATTTTAACTATTCTTTTTTTCCTTACCATATTTACAATTGTTGCCATTTCATTGATAGTCAAATATTTTTGGGAAAATGTAAGCTAAAAACCTATGTTGATAGGTATCAATCAAAAAAATGGTGTCTCAATACTCTATGATTTTATAGAATGTGCTATCAGAGTGAGTTCAAACTTATCAATATGTTTGTAAATACACTTTTAATTTTTTAAACAAAAATAATGAAAAATTTACTATCAAATAATCCAATAAATAATTTTAGATCAAAGACTTCACTGCTGCTTGCAGGAGCAAAACACTTTCATTGTAGCTACCAAAATTTTTTTTGTGGCTACCAAAGTTTTCCGTATTGGTAGCCACTGGCTATCAAAGAAAAATTCCAGTCTACATCATTAGTCAGGCCTCGAAAGTCCGAACTGTACTATTTTGAATAGAGGTGACCAGCCTGATCAAGGAAATGCACCATGTCTGCTTAGTTCAATATTATTTTCTTTTCCTAGATCCAATAAGAAAGGGAAATAAGAAAATAAAAAAAAACATCAATATAAACCAACATGTCTAATAAAAGAATCCTGATTGAAAAAAAACACCTTGCATTCATCATCTGTATTATCACTATCGCCCCTATCTTGTTAAGATCAGAAGAGACCTGACGATGGGCATATTCAAGGAAGGTCACACACTAAAATATCTAATGGTACATACCATGTTGTTCATAACATATTCAGCAATTTTTGAATAAATCTGTTAGTAATAAACACATGAAATTTGCAAAGCTTATTGAAAATGTAGGCAAGATTTTTACCCCAATTCACAAATATTAATAAACAACTGATTTGTACTATGAAATTTAAAACTACTTAGAGGAGCAATTTAAAAATTAAAAATCGAAACCTTACTTTCATTTTTCTAAAAAAATGCTGTACAAAAGCAAAATGCATAACAAGGTATTAAAGGCAAGTCTAATACATGCTGAGTAATGCATTTGCAGACCCAGATAATATAGAGGAACAAGCAAACGTCGTTCACAGAAGAATTTCAAAGCTGACAGGCAATTTTTACATTTTTCAAACAAGATTCTGCATTATTAAATTTGTTCACTTGAATATTGTTGATTGTTAATTTTGGGGTGTGCTAATTAATTATAGTGAAAAATTAGTAAAAATAAAAACAATTAAAAAAAGAAGAGAGAAGCATCATAGCATTTTTTGAAGGAGTTTAAAAAAAAAATATTTGAGTTTACAGGCAGCTTTAAATTTTATCTAGGTCTGTGCATTTAAATTAAGCATCAAAATAATAATTTTTCATCTTAGCCCTATAAAAGAAATAGAAATAAAAAGAAAAAAAAAAAAAAAACAGTACCTGCGACAAATGCACAGCATCTTGGAACTGTATCGGAAGGTTTTCCAACTGTATGGCATCCAACTTGGTAGAAGATTGCAGAAGCCCAGCAAGCGACTGGCAAATGTTAGAGATATTTTCTGGAGTCCTTCCATATGGTGTAGGAAAACCTCGATTGGATTTTCTCTTCTTTTTCTTCGCTGAAGATAGACATTCAATATGAATATGACACTCAAATCGATTTTGCTACTTTAAAAATATATTTAGCTGTAATATGACAATTCAGACAGACAAAGACAAAATCTTTCTTTCACAATACTGAGTCACAAAAGTTTTCGAATTGAATATCCATTAAAACTTGGAAAAAAATCCAGGAAAAGTAAATTGTTGGTATGTTGGGCCTAATTTGCAAAAGAAAATTGTTTTGCAAATTAGACAGTTTTCAAATATATATGGGTGATTCTACAAAAATGGGCAAATTTGTGTTCCATACTGATTGCTCTTTTTGTTTTTAATTTAATAAAAAACTATTTTGGGAATATTTTTATGCGTCTTTTGTTCTATAACTTCCGTTATCAACAATGTCAATATTTAATTATTATTCATTAAAAAAAATGGATATTAGATTGAAATGTCATCCACATACCCTGTCCCATAGGTGCCATTTTCAATCAATGGAATATAGATTTAAAAAAAATAATTAATTTTTTTCTCAAATTTATAAATATGAATGTGTGCAAGATGTAAATCACAAAAAAAGCAAAATAATATGAAAATAATATCTCTAAAAGTTAATCTAAACTTTGTCCCAGCAATTATCATTCATCCACATGTCTAAAAAGTGTAGATATTTTTCTCTGAAATGTTATATTTCAAAATCTAGCAACACATCTTAAAACAAAGAATGGAACTTTGTTATTCCTGGATGAGGATTAATTTTGCTGTTCTGCAATTACTTTTTGATAAAAAGCAAGCTAAACTCAACTTTCAAGGCAAGTGTTTTTTATCTTTGTCATTAACATGCCCCACAGAATGCATGTAAAATGTACATGTAAATAAATTTTGACAATGAATAATCCTAAGGCTTACATTTGTGAGTTCTAATTCAAAGTGAAGCCGAAAAATATTCAGATATGACTTTTTGAGAACACAATTACTTGTGTTTTGTCATTCACATGCCCTTTTTCTATTGTCATTCACATGCCCCAATATAAGGCACGTGGATGAATCAAAAGCCAAACTATGACAGTACAATGTTTAAAAATTATGTCTAACAGTTTACTGGTTAAAAAATTTCATTAATATTGTGTTTGTGTTATTCACATACTTACTGTGTTATATTCACATACCCATTGTGTCATCCACATGTCCTTTTTATCATTCACATATGCCTTCAAAAAATAAAAATGCAAAAATACAATAAAATACAAACATTTAAGCTCTGCTGATATTCTATTTTAATTATGTAACTTATCAAGTGCTTTGCTGATTTTTTTCAGATTTTTAATTTTAAATTAATTTTTTGAATTCTACATGTTAGAAATATTCCCGTATTTGTAGAATCACCCATATATATATATATATATATATATATATATATATATATATATATATATATATATATATAATAATACAAACAAAAAATAATAATAATAAAATAGAAACTGGCACATTAGGAGAAGTGAAAGGAGAAAGGTTGAATCCAGAGCTCATCAGCCGTGGGGGATTCAAGAGTGGTCGAAAGACCGAAAAATTTAAATATAAACTATAAAGAGGATGTTTAAGTTCAAAATATGCAGTCTACAGATCTTCATTGGGCAAAAAAGCATCAATGCGAGTCTGAAAACCGTACATTAGAACAAAAACCTAAAACTAAAAGCAAGGGTTTCGCCTCGACCGATTAGGAATAAAATTCCCTAAAATCAGTACGGTCCTGCTATGAAAATAAAAACATCTCACCTGAAATTCCGCGTGACAAAAACCAAAATCATATCCAGCAAATCAAGAGGCAGTCCAGTTTTTTTTATTTTTACATTGACAATTGGACTGCCTCTTGATTTACTGAATATTATTTGGGTTTTGTCACGCGGAATTTCAGGTGAGATGATTTTATTTTCATAGCAGGACGGTACTGTGGGTGCCTGATTTTTGAGAATTTTTATTCCTAATCAGTCGAGGCGAAACCCCCTGTTTTTAGTTTTAGGTTTTATTTCTTATGTACAGTTTGCAGTCTCGCATTGGTGCTGTTTTACTCAATGAAGATCTATATTCTGCATATTTTGAACTTAAACATCCTCTTTATAGCTTATATTACAAAATTTTTTGGTCTTTCGACCACTCTTGAATCTCCCACGGCTGATGAGCTCTGGATTCAACCTTTCTCCTTTCACTTCTCCTAATGTGCCATTTTCTATTTCATTTTTACTATTTGTTTGCATTATTATATAATTGGCTTTTTAGTTTAGCTGCTTTGCGCATCTATGGGCTTTTGGTGTCGTCTCTTCGCCTTTCTTCTTACAATTCTGATATTATATATATATATATATATATATATATATATATATATATATATATATATATATATATATATATATATATATATATATATCAGGCACGTGCCGTGATTGAACGCCCGGGGTAGGCAGATGAGACAATTTGTGGAATAATAATACATATGTTAAAAAAAAGCATATGCTGTTAACAGTAATAAACAGTATGAATATGAATGATATTTACGTAGTCCCTAGTATAAACATATATAAAAGATTTTCATCTGATTCTATAGAAAATCCATTCTTCTTTCTTTCATTATGGTGAAAATATCTGTGACTGTCATTAAAATTGAAAGCAGGGTCTAGTTTCATTTTATTCACTTTCTTTTTCTATGGATATCAGAACAAGAAAGAAAGGCTGTTAATTTGTCATTCTGTTCCTTTTGTTGCTTTTAGTTCGTTTTATGGCCGAAAATATTCACTCTAAAAAAAATTGTGGCTGGTATAGTCAAAATTAACTGCAACAACATTAGCTACTGGAAACAGTTGGTTCAGTTCACTTTTCAAAAATAAAAGCAAGTACCTTTTTTATACATTTGTCAAAGAAAACTTGCTCCCATAAATATCTACAAATCTGCAATCCCTCATATAATGTAAAAAAGTTTCGGTACTTTTTTTTCTAGACTGCTGAATGCATCCTTATTAACTCTAAAAGCTAATTTTTAAAATTGACTTCCATTTAATAATGATATGAATTTTTCAATATTTTGTCGCTTTACTTCGAAAGTCTTTTTTTTTTTTCAAAAAGTTAAACAGAACAACTATCCTGAGGTTTCAACATAAACATGGGAAACAATATGACAAATGAAAAAATGAAACATTTGAAAATTACGGAAACATTTCATAGAAAACAAACAACCATATAAAAAACGAATCGAGATGCCAAAACCATTGAGAATTTTGCTAACGCTCACCGCCCTGCACATAACGTCCTAATTGCAGCGGAGAATCGAAGAGACCGGCAGAGAAAGAGTGTAGCTTTCGAGCTAATCTTCGTCGGCTACGCCAGATAGGCTGATTTTATTCTACCTCCAAGGTCACTTTGGCTAACACGAAGAGGGAGAAAAGTGCGGCACAGGGGTGTTTTGCATGCTAAGCATTGCATAGATACGGAAGTCGAAAAGCAGCGTCGGTCGCTGCTTTTCAAGTGCACCAAAATGGAAAAAATTCCATTTTTTTCTTTTTTTCTATTATTGCTGTGTAAAACCGAAATATTCTTTTCTAATCAACGCATTAAATGTCATTGAATGAAGTGGTGAGGTTGGTCTGTTTTCTTCATGGGTAGGCACTGCCTACCTTGCCTACCCAGACGGCACGTCCCTGATATATATATAGTGTGTTTGAACTTATACTTATAGCTGGTTTGCTGGTCCCTGCGCAGACAAGTAGTCTCAAACCAACATTAAAAAATTATCTGTTATACATGGGATTATCAATTTCTTTTTACAATAAAAAAAGTTTGGTTAGTTATTTAGCGATATAACACAGATTAGAATATAACACGGACCAGTAATGTTGTCTGCAGAGCAGTATAAGTTTGTTCACTGGTCCGAAGGACCACTAAGATTTTTTTTAATGATTTCTAATGCTGATATATATATATATACGTACCCTAAATATTTAAAAAATTAATAAATAAGATATAAAGACTGCAGTCATAAAGTTAAACATATTCAAAAATAGTGCTGCATCTTTTTAATTGGAAAAACAAATATCCCACAGCAAATTACAATAAGTTTATTATTATTATCTTGCTCCACAGGTAGAAAAAGTACTTGGGAAACATTTGATGCAAAGCAAATGGTGTCCAATGCACCATCTTTGGCAACCATACATCTTGGAAGACTTTTTTTTGTGCAAAACAAAAATATTACTGGTATCTAACTCTTTCTTGAATTTTGAAATATTTATACTTCTTGAAAAATCTCTGAGACTATGAACGCAACTCTACCAAAATTAACATAGAATGCACCAAATCAAAATGCCGTTCAGTCAAAAAATTATTTCTAAGCCAAACCATTTAATGAGAACAAAACTTACAGTTTGCTTTATCTTCAGTATGCAATGGTAAGCATGAATAAAAATGAACTTTAGTTAGGGTGTTATCAACGCATAGTGCAGTCAGCAAAAATCCCCAGTGCTCTGGTCGAATGGCTTCAACCGGGCAGGAGAGCTCTGTTCCATTTAAGAATTTCTTCACGCTCTTGAGAGGACAGACTTTAGATGCAAGACAGAATATGCTATAACGTGCAAAAAAATCTTCAAAGTTATCAGACATGTCTCTTGTCCAAGAGTGAAGAGTTCCTATAAAAGGAAATAAATCATTTCACTTTTAGCATTTTGATGACAATAATAATACAGTCAAACCTTGCTATTAATAGTCTAAGAGCTAGCAACGTTTTCGAGCGACAATTTTAAGACGTTTGGTTCTTAAATAGATCTTTCCATGTTCACTTCTAACCAGCATGCGGGGTGTCTTGTAGCTGAGAGGGGTTGCATTTTTTACAGCGAATCACATGTTTGCTGGTAAAAACTGATTTTTTAACCATTTTAGGGCAATGAGGAACTTAAACCTGTCGTAAGAATGTCATGTAGTACATCAATAGAAAACTATTTCTTGCTTTCACAATGGTTTTTGAATTTTTATTCTTTTATAATTAGAAAAGCTGCATGTAAAAACTTTTTTTCCCCGCACTTTTTAAGTTTTTTAACGGCTCTGTATCTTGTACAATTTTTGAGGTATAAAGTTAAAACTAGGCTTACTTATCTTGCTTACTATTCTTAGGATTACTTATCTTCTCCAAAGCAGAATACTGCTAAATCTGGAACGTACGTCGCAGAACAGATATCTGAACTGCAGAACAATTCTGTTCAAATGTGAGGGAGAATTCTGAACTGCAGAAATTTGGAATTTCAGCTGAAACGACAGTTTTCTAACTAAAGATACAATTTTGCAGAAATTCAGAACAATTTCTGCAGATTACTTCAAATTAGAAAAAAAAAAAAATTTAATTTCTACAAATCATGCTTATTAGGCAGAAAATCAAAAAGTCGATTTTTTTGAGACATTTGCAGGAGCTTTAAATTTAGTTCAAGCTGGATAAAATCAGTGGACTTTGCACAAAATTACATGTTTAGTAAAAAGATATTTGCAGAAAATTATGTTTGACTGCACCTGTTTTATGCCCCTTTAAGCGTCCTGCCTCCGAGACGGTCTCATTATTGGCCATGTGCTGTTATCCAGAGTGAAAACATTGCTTCTAATCAGGGGTAATTGTGAGTTCATGAAAAAATATCTGAAAGTTTTGAAGAGAAATTTGTGTGTGTGGGGGGGGGGGGTGCTCTTTTCAAAAAACCAAGGCTCCTATTATTTAAGCACCTCTAATTTTATAATTATACGTATTTAATAATAAATTGCCTTTCATAAACAAACAAGACACATTTCATACATTCGAATAGTTTAAAATAGTTTTTAGTCAAAAAAAAAAAAAAATAGAATGGCATCTTAACATTTTTGTTCGAGGAATATTATTAGTAATTATCGGAAAATCACCGAAAATTCGAAAAGTAAAAAAAAATACTGAAGGTGGGAAGACAAAAGCATAATTAAAAATTTTTTATTTCCGGTATTTTCGAACATGTAAATACCAGAATCGATCATGATAATACTGGAAATCCGGTAAAATACCGGGACACAATCCCCGGGATATCACCCCTGTCTAATGCAGTGTCAAAGCATTCTGAGCACTTTGATGTTTTGAGGAGCAGAGATCAGTGAAAGGTTTTACATTTTCTGTCAAGAATGTGTGGATAGAATTTTGATTTCAGGCTTTTTTTCTGCCCTAGTAAGACTGCCTGAACAAATACTCCTTTCATAGTCTTGTATGAAACCATTTTGATTTCAGGATCATGGTTTTTGAAAAAGGTCATATTTCTACGGTCATGTCAAATGATATTACGTTGCAGAATATTAAAAAGCATTCTGCTTTGGGGATCTTGTCATGTGCGTCCTTCACACCAATTTTTGTTAAAAATTGGAAATGGTGTGCCCAAAAACGACTTAAAAAAATCACTATTTTTTCCAGCACAAGTGTGATGCGCACTAAAAAGCACAACCACTTTTGGCCGCCAGACACCAGGCATGCTGCTTAGACGAGCATAGGGAAAGATATATTAAAGAGCCAAACGTCTTAAAATTGTTGTTTTTTCAACGTGGCTAGCTTTTGGACTATAAAGAACCCTCCATGAACTGCTATTGGAGTTCATTATTTGCCAGACACCCCAGTTTTCTAGTCCTGTCAGAGGGGTTCACTTCATATCTCGGTCAGAGTTAGAAATAAGAATTTCAATCTAGGCGTCAGGATGGCATATAGTATAAGTTCTAAGGCATCTAAACCAGGGTTTTGAAGAAACCCGGGTTTTTTTGAAAAAGCCCAGTCCACCTGGGTTTTTGACAGGGACGTCATTTCGAATTTTTCCAGGGGGGGGGGAGGAGCAAAGGATGCATACACAATTTAAAATATACCAAAAAGTGGCAAAAACTATGCCCATTTATATGCCAATACATTGATTTCCCAAAGTCGGGGGGAGGGGGGGGGGCAATTGACCCCCCCCCCCCAAATGATGGGCCTGGTTTTTGATTTTAAAAAACCCCGGGTTTTTTCGGGGTTTTGATGAAAAACCCGGGTTTTTTCAAGAATCATTTTACTATCATTCTTTATTCAAACATTGTGCCCCTCCTTTTACTTTTCATAAAATCAGGGGAGTCCTAAAGAAAGGTCACTGTGACCTCCTAGAAAAATTCTTATTCTGAAAATTTAGAAACAGCACTGTGATATTGAATTTTTTAAATTGATATTATAGTTTAAATCCATATTGAATTGAATTTATAGATTAGAATAATTATTTTGATTCTAAGTATTAAAAAAAACAAAGAGTGGAATTCACGTGTAGTTTTATTTCAAATACCTATAAGTTAATAATAAGGGAGACAGCGTGCAGAAAGATTTTTGTGATTGGGAGGAGAAAAAAAGGCGAAAAAAAAATTATAACGTAAAACAGATACCAGAAAAAAAAAATATATGAATGTATAGTATTAATGTTAACATTTTTATAAATATAAATATACCTTGTGTTACTGTAAGAGGGTTGCATATAATATATTTATTATTGAAGAATATTCTACTGTTGCAGAAAGAAATTGGTCCTAGAAAATTTGTCGCAAAAAGAAATTGATTCTAGAAAATTTGACGCAGAAAGCTGAAAAAAATTCTGCCACAGGGGACCAAGTACTGACCAAAACTAAATATTGTAACAAACTAAATTAATATTATCACTAAACTGATCAATACCGATTCCTAAGCACGGTATTGATCTAAATATTCATAATATTTAGTTTGTTTCTAAAATAAATGTCTTTAAATGCAGTAAATTTTGAAAAAACCCACTTTACTGGCATAGTGGGTTCTTTCGAGTGGGCTCTCACGCAACCCCCCCCCCCCCCGGCGGGGTTTGGCCGCTTCGGCGAACCCTGGTCTAAACGAACAATCTAGATGTCGTTTTTAATACATCAACCAGGCTGTATCTATATATTCAATTTTTGTGAAATTAAACATGCTGCCGATATGCACTGCCGTAAGATACTGCCAATATCGTATTGTGTAATATATTGTCTTATATCCAAAAAAATAAAAAATTAAAAGCAAAATTGATTGCATTTGGACTTTCAGTACTTTTAAAATCAATCTTTTGGGTCAATCACATGTCTAAATCAAAATGAGTCATGAAAGAAAAGATTCACTGTGATCCAAAATTTTTGGTGTCAAGTTTGGCACCTAGGGGTCAAATAAAAATTTTTGTTCACAAAATGCGACTAATGACCACTTATTTCTCCCAGTGAAAGATAAATTGGATCATAGACGACCCAAAAAGTCTAAAAACGATCAACTTATTCTAGATAACGGCTGCATCATTTGTAACAATGACATGTAAAATTAGCATTGAATTAGCTTACTTACGTATTAATTTGACCACAGGTACAGATTTGGAAGTTTATTTTATGGCTATTGTGCCTGCAAGCAACAACCGCCAAAAACATTCGTCAAATAAACTGCCAAGTTTGTTTTTACTGCTAAATCTGTAGCTGCAGTGGAGTTAATATGTAATTACAGAAACTTACAGCAAGATATAAAAAACGGCTTAAAAAAATTCCTACCCAATGGAAAGGACAGCAATGTTGTTGTTCGAATGTTAATTCCTCATTCAAAATGATTCTATGCATTTAAGTACCTAATAAAATATCAATCCATCAGAAATGAATTGTCAGAATTTATGTTTGTGTTACAAATCACAAACTCTTGTTCATAATTTTAAACTGCCTTTCAAACCAGTCAAGAATGTGTACCTTTAAATTCCTAACACAGAGGGGGGGGGGGAGGGTAGCATTCTGCTCGAACATTTTAGAAATCTGGCACGTCATGCCTATTTATATATAAACATTTCACAACATGTGATTTTGCAAAAAAAAAAAAAAAAACACTACCATTCTACGGCACATAAATAATGAATGGCTTCATTACACAATATTTCTATCAGTGATCAGGATAAAATTAAATAAAATATTTGTATAATTAGCTATTGTATATTCTGTTTTACATTCATATTGTAAAAAAAATTCCTTTTTATTCAAAGCATGAAAAGAAATAGATTACTTTTGGTTGAAAGCATTTATATATTGTACATTTTGTTGATTTTTCTCAGAACTATTCTTAATATGCAGCCGAGATGCAGTTTGTTGGCCATAAATTTAAATAAAAATTATTAATTCTAAATGAAAAAGAGTATTTATATTACAGAATATATTTAATGTATTAAAATGATTGAGAACTGTTCAATGAGCCCTGAATAACTTTGCGGTTAAGCGCTTTTGAATTATGTTCTTTCATTACTCTAGGAAGGAATCATTTTTTAAAGAAGCATGAATTGTAAAACATAATATAATAATGTCAAAGCCCAATTCATATTTCTAATACCAGTTTAAAAACAAAAAAATTCTTTTCCAAATGCAACATCAAAAGAAATGGAAAATTTTGAATTTAAAACACTGAATTATAACTGTCTGACAGTCGAAGCATCATAACCATATGCCTTGCATAATGCATTTCACTTACAATTGCTTTCGGTTAGAACACTATTAAGTAAAATATTTTTAAAAAAAGCATAGAAAGTTTACATTTTTTAATGCAAATCAGAAATGAAATTAAGTAAAAATGATTACATTACAGTTACACATTAAAAAAATGCAAACAAAGAAAACGAATTTATTTTAGAAAACGCTGCACTTAAAAATCAACATTGCAAGAAAAAACGTTCGTAATAAAAAGTTCAATAAGCATTTAATTTTTTTCAACTTAAAAATCGGCGTTTCTGTCCCAACCTTTCATGAAGAAACCTTCAATGAAACAACGATCAAAGACAACCGATGAAAGACATCAGGAACTTATGTTCAAATTAAATTCAATATTATAATAGAACCAGAATGTAAAAGAATAGCAAGCAACAGAGAGAATCATTGAATTGTACCTTCAATTTCTTGACACCAAATATATAAATAATACTAGAAAAAGTTATGATAATACTTTAACATTCGCGCTAAGTTTCGCTCAAAACAACACCAAACCATACAATTTCGATTCCGATTATAAAATTATTTCGTCATCATCTCGTTTCCCTTTTTTTTTTCTTGGTACAAAATTAAATATGTAATAAACAGTTTATTATTTAAATAAACGAATGTTTTTGAACAAAGATTCAAATATCAATTATTTTTTAAAAACTTTTGCTTATGCTAAAGCTAAATTGCTTGATGTACATCATCACAAGAATGAAAGATAACCTCCGCATACGCAGCTCAATGGTCGTCAAAACGCTGCTAAGCTACGCGCACACAGCAACCGAAGCAGACGCCTTTGACCCATGTTTATTTTATGTTCCAGACATTATTTTAAAATTCAGACAAGGAGTGGTAATGACATTTTTTAACTTTCTGAAGTTTTAAGCCCCCCAAAAAAATTTTGTTTGATCGGTAAAAATTCACAAAGTTTGAGGTTTTCCAGCGCTTTTTTGTAAAACGACTGCAAGACGCATTTCGGAGCCCTGTAGTTTCTGTCGGACATGTGACGTCGCGTATTAGCAAAAGCTCAAATGGATGTGTCAAAATGAAGCCAAGTTTTCCGCCAACGTCGCGTACAGATATCTCGCCAAAAGTGAGGCACCTTGCTTAAAGCACACGGTCGACAACTCAAGTCCGAAAATTGAAGTCTGACGAACGGTGATTGGCTGTTGATATCACATGCTATACAAGAAGGTCACATGCAAGAAGGTCAGATCTGCTGCCAGACTAGTAATAGTGGCACGCGAAGACTTTTTGAAAAAAAATTCAAAATTAAGGAAAAAAATGTCGATCTCAAAAATATTGATAAAAACATTTACCGACATTTACCCTTAAACGGATAAATGTCGTGATATTGTAACAATTAAGTGTCAGGAGGCTGGCTTAAAAATTAGCTGAACTATAATATTGCAAAGTACTTAGCGTTAGCTTCGGACATTCAACGGAAGCTGTGACGCTACAGACAATGCTTTGTAAAGCATATTTGTGCTTGACACGAATGAAACTTTCTATGCTGCAGAATGGATTCTTGATTTGCAATAGTTTCAGCTACGGGTGATGAAATTGAAAAAAAAAACCCTGTAACTAAAATTAAGAAACTAGATTGGACAAAATTTGGCATGGTTGCACAAATGAAGACCCTTAAATTGTTTTTGTTGCATTACTTGAAAATAATTCGGGAAAAAAACTTCAAAAGTGTCATCGAACTATCTATCACAAGTTTTTTGCCAAGGAATGAGACTTTTTCTCTGTTGGTGACCCTGCAGAATTAACTGTATTAACAAACTACGAATTAGAGCTCTAAACTTTTCCCAGGAGAAAGAGGAGAGTATGCCAAGTTACTCCTTCATTAAAATGTGCAACAGAAATCTAAAGGAAAAATAGTCATAAGATTTTAGAATTTTAGGGAGTGTGTTCTCAAAATATCTGGAAGGAAATCAATTAGGACTTGCTACTTAGAAATGGAGAATAGCGAACTAATTTAGCTATGCCATTAAGTAATTTAGACTTGAGATTGTACAAAAAAAAAAAAAAAAAAGGGTTTCCTAAACCAGTAGACGCCATCTACATTCTTTTATGATGAAACTTCAGTTTCTTTCTCTCTACTTTGGAGAAAAAAGAATAAAACATTAAAAGTTAATACTAAAGGATCAACCGAAATTTAATAATTTTCCAATGGTATATGGAGAAAATTTTACACCGATTTTAAGTATTCATTCAGTGTTAGGTGTGATGATTTTCAGGATCATAAAAAAATGCTCATATTTTCAAATTCTTTGTTTATTTCTCTGCAAGACACTACTTGTTACCCTTCTGAAATCCAAATCGGAATTACTGACCTTTTGCATTAGTAATCAAATATAAGAGCTTACTTCAACAGAAGTCACCCACGTTGTATAGAAATCCGGAAATTTGTAACACATTTTTTTCACATTTACACACTTTAGCAGACTGATGCTGTTGTAAATTTGGCTAAAAATACGCTCCTAAACAAATGATTTTTGTTATGAATGCAGAAAAATCGAAATACTGTTGAATATTAATTAATTGCACTTAAAACAGTTAGTTTTCTTAGGATTCTCAAGAACTAATCCTAAAACTAAAGACTTGGTAGAAAAGATGCAGACTAACAAACCATATTAAGTATAGACTGTTTAATTTTTAGAATAGAATGTTTGATATTATTTGTTTCTATTTTAAGCATAAGCCAACTGACAGAATTTTTAAAAATGTTTACTAACTATAACTCTTAAGTTCGGACTTGTTTTATCTTTGTTATCATTTAGATTTAAATTACTCAGATTTACGAGAAAAAATGTTTATATGAGTAAGAATTACATAACCAGCCAGTATAAAATCTATTTTTAACTTTTTAAAAAATTTCAGTTTGTTGGAAAAATACAATGTGGCACGGTGAGCTTTTTCTCTCCAGATAGTGGCACTCTCCCTAAAAAGGTTGGCCACCCCTGGTATAGAGAATGAGAAAAAGTCTAAAAACACTTAATTTTGTCTAAATTTTATAATTTTTAGTTTTTTAATTGCAATTAACTCAAAAAACGATAAATCCTGATAGAACTATTGAATGTTCATATTACTAGCGTTGAAATATTGGAAAAAGTAAATTCAGTGAGATATCTTCACAGCTATTCTAGTTGGAGGTCACAGTGACCTCTCGAAAAATTTCATAATCGAAAATTTTTGGTGACGACTCGGCAAATTTGGAAACAATATTGCAACATTAAAAAAAAAGTTTATGATTATTTTTTTATACTACTGTCGGCACCGCTAAAACTGATACTGTCGGTTCCAAGAAATATTATTCGATAAAGCGGGGTATTAGTTTAAGCAGGGATCTTTAACATTGCGTCTATGGCATCGGTTCGGAGAAGATTTATTTGTATAAGCGGGTATTCGTTTATCAGATTAAGTTACCCGATTAAGCGCGGACGACAGTATCTTTTTTTACAAAAAATTTGCATTTTTTGTAAAAAATTTTTTTACATTTCGCCTCAAAGGACTCAACTGTTCTGTTAAGACAAAGAATAGAGCATGACATTGGCAAAAAAAATGTTTCAATATGTTGTTGGCAGAGGAAGTTATGACCGTTTGAATATCGGTAAAATATGACATTTTTCATATTTCGGCCTTACGCAACTAAAAGCACGTTGAACTTTCCTCCGTTATTTATACATTATTTTAAAGTGCTTACACTAGTCTTTCAAACGACACTATTTTTGCCGTGCCAACTGAAATGTACAAGCTGTTTTTGGACCTCAAAAACGCTAAGAAACGTCAAAAATGCCCTGTTTTGAGGGCCTTCACTGACTTTACGGCAACAACTTACCACAAATTTAACATTCATTTTGTAAAGTTTCAACCTTCTATATTCCATATACAAAAAGAAAATTGCAGTTTAACAGTTCCTGGTAAGAGTTTTGGCTCACAGCAATTTCCATTTCTTGAAAATCCGCTTAATTTTTGACGCCGAACCTTCAACTTTAGGGGTCCATAAAAACTAAACAACTCAACTTTAGAGCAAAACATTCTGGATTTGGTCTTTCAATAAGATAATAACAGGGAGTAAAAGGAAGGAGATGGATCTCCATGATACCGGTTTGGCAACAAAATTTCACTTCCGCCAGGGAGCGCTGCTGCAACCTTAATTTGTTTACATCCCGTAGTCTAGCGTTTTAAAGGGCATTTAAATAAGGGAATTTCCTAAATATTAGGAAATTTAAAGCTGTTTTTGCTATGAAAGCTGTTTAGAGAAGCATAGAACACTTTACTTCATCCTACGTTTATAATATATTTTGCATTCGAAGCGTTATTTTTGCTTTTAAAGCAATTCTTTTAAAACCTAATTTGATCTGCTGTCACTTAGGTGAAGAGCTTAATGATTTATAAATTTCTCCATTGCATAGGTGCCCATGGGGGGGGGGGGGCTATTATGGCGCAAGTTGCGCCATTAAAAAAATTTTTTTTTGGGGGGGGGAGGAAAAACTAATTTATTTATTTTTTGAATTATTTATTAATTATTTTTTTAATTTAAATTATTTACTGTTTTTTTTTAAATTATTCCTTAATTTATTTTTTTTAATTTAAATTATTTCTTTGTTATTATTTTTTATTTGTTTTTTTTGTGTGTGCTTGGAATGTCTGGAAGAGAAAAAAAGCGATTCTTTTCTGCGCAAAATTAATACTTTTAAAAAATTAGTAATTTTGTAAAAAATAATAGTTATAATTTAAAAAACAAACAAATAATGTTTCGAAAAATAAATAAGTATTATTCAAAGAAATAAATAAGTAATATTAAAAAAAATAAATAAAATAAAATATGTTAATAAAAAAAGAGGCAAAAATAAAAAGCACAAAAGGGAAATGAAATATGAGAAAGTAAATAACTTTAAAATCATAATGTTTAACATTTCTCTTTCGTGGGATAATTGTGCCCCATATCTGACCTCTCAATTACCACGCATCCGCTACCCGAAAAGCGCCGGCTACCTTCCGTCGGTCTCCCCGCTGACCCCGCCGAAAGCTCGGGGTCCTCGGCGAAATTCTCCTTCCCCTTCTCCGTCAGCACAAGCGACAGAGTCGAGAGATCATAAGTCAATCGGCTTCAGCGCCATCTCTCGGCAGTGGAAAAATCGGGACACATTTTCACCCGCGTTGCCAAAGGAGATGAGGCTCCTTCCTTTTAGCCTCCTTGGATAATAAACATTTGGTAATTTTTGGGAGAAAATCTGAGAGGTCATGAATCACCTCATAATGCTAGGCGTGACAGTTTCTCAGATTCTTGCTCATAATACTGTAATAAATACTGAGGGCTAAACTGTAATACATATTGGATTAGGTGAATAAAAATAAGCATGTTACTTAATACTATAATATATTAAAGGCTAAACTGTATTACATATATTGATGTATTATGAGGTATGAAGCCAATTTATCTTAAAACCAAGGCTGATACTAAAGTACAAACCAGGGGTGAAAGTGGACTCCAGTAAAATTTACTGAAGACTTAATGAAATTTTCTGAAACTATTAGGAAACTTACTCCCCCCCCCACACACACATTCTTTAAAATCTGTCACAATATATTTTTTTAAGCACCTTGCACTATTGTTATTCTTCAGAAATGAAAAAAAAATAATAATAAAAATAACGGACATCGAAAACGGCAGTTAAAAATTTTCTAAAACGGCAAATCAAAATTTCGGAAACGGCAGCCCAAAATTTTCGGAAATATCGGAAATTTCGGATCACAAACACCCCTGGTAAAACATTTTTTAGTCTAAAAAAATAGCGTGGGTTGCTCGATATCAATTCGTTATAATTTTTTACTAGTTGGATTCCGAAATGTTTAAAAATGTCCGAGTTAATTTAAAAACGTCATACAAAAACACACTACGCTTTCAGAACAGTGACACTCATTTTCTTGTCAGTAATTTCATTCTTACAAAGAATCATATTTTACTTTTTAGTTGATCAACTCTGATATCGTGTTTTTCAATTTTTTCAATCTGTAATTTTTTATTGTTTCCAATATTTAGTTCAAAAATTTCGCCTTCCTACTTATTTTAAAATGTATTCACAACTTTAACAGTTCGAAAAGTCTCATTTCACATTCCATTCTTCACATTCCAAAGGGGCGCCCAGCGCCATCTTTTCATAACAAGTTTTGGGTTTGTTCCATCAAACGGCTTTTATCGCTTACTTGGCGAACAGCAATAATTTTTCCTACTGTAGTAGCCAAAAATGGCGGACAACTAGTCTTGCTTCTCAAATAGTGATCTGGGGCCCTACTCTGAAACTTCCTGGAACTTCCAGTGACGTCTATTACTCCCTCACGACAAGCAAGAATAGTCGAAAAAGTAGTCGCTTGTCAAATTTTGTACTACTCTGAAAGCCCTAATGTGCCCAAGCGAAAATTTTCTCTCCTTCTACTACGTATCGAGAAGGAAAAACGATTGACCAATCAAATGACAGTATTTTTAGTATATCTCACTCGCGTTATATCAACATTCGCGAGTGCATTTTGCTTTAACTTTCTGGTTTAGCTTAGCCTCCGAAATAGATGGCAAAAAGATTCGAGAGCCAAATATTAAAAGCATTCGGGCAGATTAAGGTGTTGTGTTTCAGGAATTTAAAAATATTAGAATTTTAAATCGCAATTAGTACATCTTTTCAACATACGAGCATACAAGCGTAAGCGAAGTAAAGTGTCGAAATACATTATACGAATTCATTTCAATGTATCAAATGCTTCGACTAAACATGAAAAAATTTATAAATACTTTTAAAAAATAATACTAATATTTAAAAATATTTGTTAAATTAAATCATTTAACTTCATGACTTTGTTTTCAGCGATATTTTGACTTTATCGCAATAATAGTTTTAAATTCAGGCTTTAAGTAAAAGTCCCCTTTTTGCGTTACTCATTTTTGTTTTCGCAATAATAGTTGTATTTTCAGTCCTTAAATGCTAAGTAAAGAAAAATCACATGTCTGGGCAGGGCAAAAAAAGGCCTTAAATCCATCTAAAGTTTTTAAAATGGAGAAATTTCATATCGCACTATGACAAGATAAAAAATAAATTTAAAAATACTCTTTCGAAAACTTGAAATCCAAAATATTTTACTACTTCATTATATTGTTTTTATTTGGGGGGGGGGGGCAGCACATAAAGCTCGAGCTCAATGTCCTACAAAGTCGTGCCCTGTGTCTAGGTATCACTTTTTCAAAACGTGTATTTAAAACATTTGTTGTTTGAGAGGGGTAAAAATTACTGCATGTGCTGCGCTTTTTGCAATGATTTTGATAGACTCAATTTTGCTTTTCACGATATTTTGGCCTTTTCGCAATAAGATATATATATTCACTCTCTAAATATTAAGTACAAGTCCCTATTTTTGGGGCAATGCATAAGAGAAAAATGGAGATCCTAAATCACATGTCTGCGGATCTTTTTTCCAAAATGCATTTAAAACACTTTATGTTTGAGAATTGAAAGAAACAAATTCATGTTTTATGCTTTTGCTATCATTTTAAGACTTGAAAAACGATGATTCAATTATTCTGTGAGGAAAAATTAAACTTAAATACGATACGATAAAAACGAAATGCTCCCCCCCCTCCCCTGGTAGAAAATAGAATTTGAGTAAAGAGCTCATTTTATTAAAGGAAATGTATCCCTCCCCCTTGGGTTAGATCGACACCCTGATTAAGTAAATATATAAATTCAAGTTTTGGGCATACCTTAAAGTAATTTCAATTTGCAAAATTTTGTCCAATTTCTCAGTAAAATAAGATGATTATAGATAATTGGCAAAATTGCAGAGTTCCAATTACTGCCGATAAATGGATGCCTCTCCCAAATTCAAACTCAAAATAAAGAAAAATCTTGACTCTCAATGTAAAAACATACTAAACCACATTTTCAGAACTTATAAACATTATGGCACACTCCCGCATTGAGAAAAAATGGAACAAACAAACAGCTTCTCACTGCCGAGGAAGGCATCTCACGTCTTCTTACCCTGTCGTAAACTTCTCGGGGCGATTCTAGATGGGTCATTCCATTTTAAATCAACAAATGGGGTGCGCATCAACATTTTTGATTTTGATGAAAATTTGCATGTGTATTCCTTTTACTTCCCGGAGCTCAAAACAGTGTTCATTTTATTTTTAAAAAATTTACCCTTTGATATATAGGCCATTTTTGTTGTTGGCAACAGCGAAAATCGGGCGTTTTGATGCTTTGTCTTATGAACTATAACTTTTTTTCTATCAAAGATTTTGAGCTCAAATATAGCTCATTGGAAAGCTAAGAAAAAGATCTTTTTATATATGCTATCAATAAATTTCAGATTTTAAAAAAATATTTATTTTTTCAAGGTCAAAGTTCACGACGAAAATGACATTTTTTACTACTTTCGAACATTAAAAAACCCATGAAGGGTTCAAAGTAACAAGCCGATTTTTTCATCATATATTCATAGTCATGGTTACTTACTGTATAAAAAAAATTGGCTTGTTACTCCACCCCCTTTATGAGATATGCCCCCCCAAAGTTGTAAATTTTTTAAAAAATCCAATTTTCAACGCTAAAAAAATGCATGTGGGGGGCAAGATAAAAAATTTTTTATATGTGGTATTTTAAGTACTTTTTACCAGCTTTCTAATAAAACAAAAGTTGCTTTGTTATTCAAAGGCGTTTGGCAGATATAAGGGACTGAACTTTCAAAAAATTGCACAAAAACAACACGATTATTTTCATTTTTTAAATCTTTTTTTTTATTTAAATGTAATTATATACCTTATTCTTTGCCTTAAATGCTAAAAAAAGACTAAGAAGAGCAATGAAGAAACATATTTAAAGTTTAATAAGATAATTTAATATTTTTAACACCTGGGAATATAGAATACCACTAAACTTGTCTGATTTTTAAACATCTGATTGCTACCTACAACAGGACTGAGCATTTCTCAGCTTGTCCAGGTTTGTTCATACCATGTGGTTATCCTTGTTCTGGCTTGCTCTCACATGTGTATCTTAGTTGTCTTTCAAATTCTGAAAGAAGTAGGTTGTTGAGCTAGTGTTTCTGCTGTAAAATCTTGTGAAGCTGATGTGATTTCTTTTCATTTCAAGTTCATTCATATTCACAGAATGTTTTGTTGAAGGTAAAAGAAGAAATTCTTTAGAATCCTTAAATATAAATTTAAATTTGTCTTTCTACATGTAAACAGTGAATAAGTTATGGATAACCCTAAATGCTCCATAGGAATTTTTGAGAATGATGATTGTAATATTTTAAGTTACAGTAGGCAGTCTCTGTAAATAGTATTTCTGAGTACAGTGATGATGATAAAACTTTACTGCGCCTGAGAACTAGGTGTAAAACTATTGAAACTGTTTGTACCTACCAGCAAGAAGTTCCATAAAGGTGGCAAAATTTGGCAAGAAATTTTTTTGCATGGTAGGTACAAACAGTTTCAATACTTTTACACCCAATACTCAGGTGCAGTAAAGTTTTCTCATTATCACTCTACTCAGAAATACTATTTACAGTAGACTGCCTACTGTAACTTAAAATATTACAATCATCATTCTCAAAAACTCCTATGGAGCATTTAGGGTTATCCATAACTTATTCACAGTTTACATGTAGAAAGACAAATTTAAATTTATATTTAAGGATTCTAAAGAATTTCTTCTTTTACCTTTAACAAAACATTCTGTGAATATGAATGAACTTGAATTGAAAAGAAATCACATCAGCTTCACAAGATTTTACATCAGAAACACTAGCTCAACAACCTACTTCTTTCAGAATTTGAAAGACAACTAAGATACACATGTGAGAGCAAGCCAGAACAAGGATGACCACATGGTATGAACAAACCTGGACAAGTTGAGAAATGCTCAGTCCTGTTGTAGGTAGCAATCAGATGTTTAAAAATCAGACAAGTTTAGTGGTATTCTATATTCCCAGGTGTTCAAAATATTAAATTATCTTATTAAACTTTAAATATGTTTCTTCATTGCTCTTCTTAGTCTTTTTTTAGCATTTAAGGCAAAGAATAAGGTATATAATTACATTTAAATAAAAAAAAAATTTAAAAAATGAAAATAATCGTGTTTTTGTGCAATTTTTTGAAAGTTCAGTCCCTTATATCTGCCAAACGCCTTTGAATAACAAAGCAACTTTTGTTTCATTAGAAAGCTGATAAAAAGTACTTAAAATACCACATATAAAAATTTTTTATCTTGCCCCCCACATGCATTTTTTTAGCGTTGAAAATTGGATTTTTTAAAAAATGTACAACTTTGGGGGGACATATCTCATAAAGGGGGTGAAGTAACAAGCCAATTTTTTTTATACAGTAAGTAACCATGATTATGAATATATGATGAAAAAATCGGCTTGTTACTTTGAACCTTTCATGGGTTTTTTAATGTTCGAAAGTAGTAAAAAATGTTATTTTCGTCGTGAACTTTGACCTTGAAAAAATAAATATTTTTTTAAAATCTGAAATTTATTGATAGCATATATAAAAAGATCTTTTTCTTAGCTTTCCAATGAGCTATATTTGAGCTCAAAATCTTTGATAGAAAAAAAGTTATAGTTCATAAGACAAAGCATCAAAACGCCCGATTTTCGCTGTTGCCAACAACAAAAATGGCCTATATATCAAAGGGTAAATTTTTTAAAAATAAAATGAACACTGTTTTGAGCTCTGGGAAGTAAAAGGAATACACATGCAAATTTTCATCAAAATCAAAAGTGGTGATGCAACAACTTTTTTGAAAATTTGTTGATTTAAAATGGAATGACCCAGATACCTTAAATTAGAAGTGGCTTTGAGATTAGCGATTATTCGTGTCTCACGAGATGTGACGTCACGGGGCACAAAAAACCCGTGTTCTCGGTATCGACTATATTTACGATACAATGAGAGTAGGGCCCCTGGAAGGACAAATTAACAGGTGGCTATTGTGGAGATCGACACAATGGTTTTGGGGTTGCCAAGCGATGGCAGTTAGGATTACACCGCCGGGGTGGCCTTTCGACGCCTTTCATGGGGACGATTCGGGGTGTAGTTTCAGTCCCCAGCTTGGCTTCTTTGTCGCAGATTGGCACAAATTTGGCGTAAATGCTATTTCGCGGGAGCTAGAATTTATTGCTGTTGCGCATTGCGTTATTATATCAGATTTCGAGGATTTCAATTCGGGTTAAGATTTAGTTTAACAACAGTACATAATGCCAACCTGTAGGGCATTGAAAAATTTAAAAATTTTGAGATATTTTTTACATGCTACCCGACTAATTTTTGGTACTTTAATTATGTGTTAACATTTTTGTTTCCTCTTTTATACCGCGTAAAATTCACATTAAAAAAATTAAAAAAAATCTATATACATATAAATATATTTATATTGTTCATATTTAAAACATTTCTCATACCCGTAAAGTATTTCGTTCTTCGCCAAATTTGTTCTAATTTATTTATTCACCGAAAATCCGGATTTTTTTCTTTAATATCCAGTTATTTTTGGAGAAAAGTAACACGTTTTCTCCTCTTTTTTACTTTTGTATATCAGCGTCAAATCCAGTCGATTACAGAAATCGTCTCATTTAAAAATTTTCACTGCTAATCACCCCTTAGTAAAAAAAAAAAAAAAAAAAAAAAAAAAATCTGAAATGAAATTTTCAATTGTTTTGCATCTTCTAAATATTTGAACTATTTTGAAAATGGGAATTTATTTTAACATATGCTATCAGTTAGCTCAAATCTGCCTATTTTATTTTTATTTCAAGTTATTTTTTAAACTTAATTTTAGATATTAAATTATTTAGTGTAAACACACTAAATGTCAAGAGATTTATCTCTAAATCGTTCAAATATTTCTATGCCCTTTTTTTGAAATGAAATTTTCAATTGTTTTGCATCTTCTAAATATTTGAACTATTTTGAAAATGGGAATTTATTTTAACATATGCTATCAGTTAGCTCAAATCTGCCTATTTTATTTTTGTTTCAAGTTATTTTTTAAACTTAATTTTTTTATTATTATTTAGTGGAAACACACTAAATGTCAAGAGGTTTATCTCTAAATCGTTCAAATATTTCTATGCCCTTTTTTTTTTTTTTTGTCATTAAAAACTTTATTAGTTCTTCTTTTCCTTCCTTTTTTTAGGAAGAGGGAGGGAGGGGGATGCTTATTACATATGCCTACAGTTGAAACAAAGTAAATTAATGGTTAAACAGTGGCGGCTGCTTGTATGAAAATGAATCACATTTGCTCCAAACAGTTTTGATTCAATAGAGGCTAATTCAATAAAGCTGGATTTTTATTTATTTATTTTATTTTATTTATTTATTTATTTATTTATTTTTTTGATAATTTGACTCATTAAAAGCACTTTATTTTCCCCTATACTGCTAGAAATCGACATGTTTGTAGGAAGGGCAAATAAGAATAAACGAACGCCACTCCCGGAAATATTTATTTAATTTTTATATCCCCCCCCCCCCAATGTTATATTATAATGAAAATAATGCAAATTTAAAGTAAATTGGTTTCAAGTCGCGGACAAAGTAAACCTTCAAAACTCCTAAAAAACTCCTTCATTTATATCTAAAATTGAGTACGAATCCTAACATATGCAGGTTTAAAATCGACGTTTTAATTTACTTTTGGGACATTCACGCCCGGATTTAGGCATGGGCCACATGGGCCCGGGCCCAGGGCGGCAGATTGTATCAATCAAAAATTTCCACAAATAACAAAATAATTTCTGAATTATTTCCAATTCTATCTTTAAAAAAAAAAAATTCTTCATGTAATTCAGGGACGGAGCCTTTTTTCCCCCTTTTTCCGTCTCAAAAGTGCATCGGACATTTTCACCTAGCCGAACTTTTCAGCAGAAGCTCTATTTTCCTCTTTTTTCCTTATCAAGACCAGGGTGACTGTGTTCAAGTCGAAAACAAGAAAAGCATTCCCTCGCGGCAAAAGGGGTTTTTCACTCCCTGCTCCGTAGGAGTTGGTCTTTCAGTCACATGGTTCTAATTAGCGTAAAGGTGTCTAGTTGGGGGTGAAATCAAGCGCAAGCACGTATCCAGAACTTTGTTTAGGGGGGGGGGGTCCAAGGTCACGAAAGATAAATCAGAAGTATTAATTGTTTGTTACATTAGCACTAATTAAATTAAAACTATAATAACTATTAATATATAATGTTTAACTTAAAATGTAATTAATTAATTAAAATTGATAATGAAATTAAGTATAATTAATTTTAAAAAATGCGGTAGTAAATTAATTTTTGGCAATTAATAACAGTCATCCATACAAAAATTCTAAATGTGAAGAAAAAAAAATTCATCATATCTCATTTCATTCGCTGAAACATTTATGTTTATGCTTCGAAAAAGAGTGGTATATAATTCCTTCGAAGAAAAATTTCACAATAAAAGAAAATCAAAAGACAAATACTTTTCCAGGAATTATTAGGAAAAATGTTGCTAATACTTAAACAAAATATTAAACTTGGTAATATATTTCAAAAAAATGTATATATTTATGTTCATTTTGTTGCCATCCCCCGCCCCCCCAACTATCTATAGAATCTAATGCACAGCTGTATGAATTATATTATTATGTAATTCTAAACCCTTGTTCGATTTGAACAAGACTTCATACAAAATTCAACTATGCTCTGGACGATAATATTTGCAAGGTTTTACTTTCAAACATTGAATTAATATTCTTTATTTAAGTTTATAAAATTCTTTCGACAATACGAAATAGAATCTCCAAACTTACCCATTTTCTAATTTTTTCATTTAAAAGCTTGAACAAACACAGTTTAATTGGAGAAATTATCCACCACTTGCGAAGCAGAATCCGAAATTTCGAAAAAAAAACGGTGTGAGAAAAAAGACGGCTTATATAATAATATATAGAAAAAATTGATTATGCCCGCTAATTAAAATCGTAAAATTATGTAAATTAATCGAACACAAGGCCTAAAAAATTACGAATTTATCGATATCTCGTTCGATGATCATTTCACTGGCGTTCGGGAACAGTTATACTGACTTTCATACATAAAATCTACGTACATGGTTTTTGAGTAATATGAAATCGTCAATTTTTTTTTAAAAATCTAAATTTTCTGCACAGATTTTACTTAGAAGTAGATCCAATTTTCCCATAAATGACGCTGATTTGACTCAAACACGGCATTTTCGCAGGAAAATTTGATTATTTAACAAATTTCAACATGAAATCTGTAGAAATTTCGCAGATTTCTGTGAAATTTCTTCATTAATTTGAAGATACTGCAGAAAATTTGCAATCATTTGGAGGGTCTCGCGTTCTGAATTGACTTAGAAGTTAAAAACTTTACAATTTATGGGAATACTTAAGGGAAAAAAGCACCTTCTGTCTTGGTTATGGTTTTTTAAGGTAAGTGATGAGAACTGAGATAAAAGACATCCGGTTTGTAGGGGGTCCGGACCCCCCCCTTAAATACGTCCTTGTTAAACGGGAACTTCTGGGCATTTGACAATGAGAAGTTGCGGGAGTTAGCGGACGAACAGCGCGGTGCTATCCGACTTTGCTCTCCGTCACAACAAAATATTATTTTCTTTCATGAAAATTTTTTTACTTGGCGTTGCCTTTCAGCAATGTATTTTTACTATTGTTTTATGCTCGTTTCTTAAAACAAATGGGTTTCCATATCAACAACAACTGTTTAATTGGATAAAGAAAGTGATTCAATCTCCAACAATTAGCAGAAGTTTAACAATTCAAAAAAATGTTACAATAAATTAAATTTACTTGTCAACTACTATGGTTCAATAACTTCACATTACGACTATAATTTTGACCTTTGGAAAAAAAGTGTTTGCGTAATATAACATAGGGGGTCTCAGTTATTTTTTATTTTCTGTTATATTCATCTTGTGCAAAATCAGAACATTTTACACTAAAACAAAGTTACGTTTTTTTTGAGGGGGGGGGGGTGGCGATAATTTTCGGACCCATGGGCGAAAGATGTGTAAATCCGGCCCTGGGGACATTTCATGTCTAGTGATCGACAACCCGAGAAAATTTTTCCCTCAAACTTTTGTATTGCTTTAAAATTTGGCTCATTAATTGCACACTTTTAGGTGATCATAAGTCCCAATTTTTAGAATTTTATCCCTTTTATTTTTTTGTCTATGAAACTGATTTTTGGAAAAACCCCTTTTTTTCATGAATGCTTGAACATAAAATGGACCATAACTCAGCACCGAATATAGATAGAACGATTTGGTAAAGAACTTTTTAAAGTACGTTAGTTGCCGTTTAATATAATATGCAACATGATTAATTAAAAAATTATTTTTTAAAAAATGAAATTTAAATTTAAAATTTAAATTTCTCTGAAAACAAAACTTTCTTTCAAAAAATTCTCAAAAAATTGTGCATTTCACCATTGTTTGCGCAAAATTTTTGGTTGGGATCTAAATGGGATCTTATTTTTATACATTTTTTAATATAATTTGAGAGGAGAAAAATGATATTTTTCACATTCTATTTACTTAAATATGAAGTTCTTTTGCTGGTGATAGTCTAAAAGTAGAAAGTAAACATAATTATACTTAAGGGGAGTTAAATGAGCTGGCATGAACTTGTAGGTAGTTCAGTCGGCACAACTACTTAAAACTGTTCAAAATGTAAAAAAAAAAAAACTCTTTGAAACAAAATGAATAGTAAATTTATTCAAAGTTGGTAAATGTGGCAAATATGCCATTATTATTTTGTAAGTTCAAGATCATTACTTTTAAACAATTATTAATTTTACTCGAAAAGTAATCTATGAACATTTTGAAAAGCACTAATTACACGTAATGCAAAACAATATAACTTTATTCACTAGAAAAATTCAATTTTCTTGGTTTCTTATTTTTTTTTTCTGCTATTTATTCGTTTATGTACGAAAAACGTAAAAAATTAATTTTTTGCGTCTTGTTATAGCTAGTCAAATGAATATTGTTTTCTTTTGGACCCCAAGGCGGACGAAACTGAATTTCGCTCTTCGCTATGTTGAAAAACGAAACTTGGCGACAAAAATAATCTTCAAAGTTGAGCAAAGATTTTAAAATTATTTAAGACAATCCGATATACGGAGAGAAAAATTGACTCTCGCAGCTTTGAAAATGAAGAATGTTTAATCACTTTTTGCGTTTAAACCTTTTAAATATTAAAAATTGGCATTTTCCCCCGCATTTAAAATAGGGCAAAACGCCGTAGAAACCAATGTTAAAGGATCTCCGCTGGGGAGTTGTCTCTAGGGTTGCAGGCCTTCATCCTTTCTACCGAGCGGTGACTGGGAGTCGTCAATCCAGTTATATTGAGATCAGTGGCAGTACCATTTACATTGATTCCTTCAGGAAATAGGGAGGGATTGTCGAGTAGCGTCCTCTGGCGGCGGTGAGAATTCGTTGCCACGTTTCGATATAGAGATTTAGCTCCTCCCCTTTAACCAAAACCGTACCTAGTAGGAAGCATATGAATAGTTATGATTTCTTTTACTAGATGGCGCTAGTGCATAAATTTTCAGGAGCTGCTTTAGCATTATTCCCACGGAGTAGAGAGAAGGAGAGAAACGTTCTACGGATGCGCTAGTTTGAAAGTGGCAACGAATTCTCACCCGCCGCCAGAGGACGCTAGCTGAAACGCTCCCTTTCTCCTAAGGGAATCAATGTAAATGATACTGAATCTGTCATCTTTTTAAATGCTGCTATGGGGAAGAAAAAATTTTTTTTCAACTGGATTTTGGTGTAAACCATCGATTAACATTATGAACTAAATATGACTTTGATCCACCCCACTGAAATTTTGCCGTATTTTTTAAGAAAGGTGTTTAATCGACGGCATCTAGCTACTTGCCAAATTTGACATATATGCGACTGTATGTGACATTTTCTTTGCATTGTTCGATATAATTTTTGCTGACAATTAGTTCTCTAAATTGTTGATAAATTAAGCATGAGGCAAAAAATTACTTATGTCAGAATTTAATTTTGTTATTAATTAAATATATTTAGTAGACAAAATAATTATTAGTTTAAATGTATTTATTAAATATATGTAGTTCATAATGTTAATCGATGGTTTGAGCAAAATTCAAATTTAAAAAAAAATATTCTTGCCAACAAAAGTCTTTTAAAATGACAGATTCTGTCAGATTTGGCAAGTTGGTAAGTGCATTCGATTAAACCTATTTCTCAAAGAATACGGCACCTATTTTCGTGGGATGAACTTCATATTTAATTCATAATGTCAATCGAAGATTTACACCAAAATCCAGTTGAAAAAAAAAATTTTCTTCCCCATAGCAGCATTTAAAAAGATGACAGATTCAGTATCATTTACATTGATTCCTTCGGGAAATAGGGAGGGATTGTCGAGTAGCGTCCTCTGGCGGGTGTGAGAATTCGTTGCCACTTTTAGATATAGAGATTTTGCGCCTCTCCTTTAACCTCCTTGCTGAAAACCGTATCTAGTAGGAAGCATATAATGTCCAGATCTTTTTTGAACTGGACTAATTGTCCTACCCCACCCACTCCCCCGCTACTCTTGCCATGGACTCCAATAGCGGTCTAGCTGCCGCCCAATCACAACACTCCGCTAGGATTCCCCCCGTGAGCTTCTCACTCGGGGGAGCATCTTCACCCAACGTTCGACTAGGGAGGTAGAGGGCTACGCCCTAGGTACTCCCGAGGAACAAATATTTAGATTTCGTCCCGTTTCAGCTAGCGTCCTCTGGCGGCTGGTGAGAATTCGTTGCCACTTTGAGATAGCAGAGATTTAGCTCCTCCTGTTTAATCTCCTTGATTATTCCACTCACGCTTACACACCTCGTCCAACCAATGACTTACCAGCGTCCTGAGTAGTTGTCTCTCAACTATTGGAGGGACATGTGTACGTGAAATTAATGGCTCGAAGAAGTAAGCATTTTGCGAAACTCCGTTACAGATTCTTAAATAAGCTTTGTTAGAATCAGTACTGGTAGCTCTATATCCAATTTCTTTCTACTTCTTATGTGTAGTTTTCAAAGATGATTGATCGCAATTTTTTCTAACGGGGGTGGGGCGGGGGGTCTTTTTCCTAGAAAAATATGGTGACAGGTGTTGTAGTACACTCCTATCATAAAACATGCCTCGAAAACATGTAATTTATCCGGGATGCGATGAAAATATAGAAAAAAGTGAATAAATAATATGTCTGGAATAGTAATATGTCGTAAAACCAATTATTCTATGCGGATGGGGATGAGATTCATCCTTCAGCTTCACTGCAAATTTATGCCAATTATCAGTGCACTTTTTATGACAAATTGTAGTTGTATTCTTTTCATACGTAAATTAAAAAAAAAAAAAATCTTGAATAAATCGATAAATTTATGAGAATTGACTCAACTGGCCCTCCGAATGACGGGCCGAAACTACGAATCTTGTATCCGAACTGAAATAGGAAGTGTTATTCACAGCAAAACGTTTTTAACCGAAAAATAAGAGTTACTAATGGAATTGAAATAACAGGCACACAACATAATTACGCTGACTGGGCGCGCCATCTGTTAACGCTATTTAGAACTACAACTACTTGGCGACTTTGAATAAATGTAATTTTAAAGCAATCGACTCCAACTAGTTTGCAATTCTCGAAAACGCCGAAAGAATAACACTAAGATGGGGCATAGCAGGAAAATTGCTTGTTAATATGAATTTGGGAAATTAGCGCAGGTGTTCGTAGGAGAAGTAAACTAAGAAAGGGCCAAACAGAGGAAAATACCACGCATTAGCGATGTTTTTTTTTGTTTTGTTTTTTCCTTTTTTTTTTTTTTTTTTTGTAACTTTGTGCTATATCACGCTGATATCGAGCTTAATTCATTTATTACTTTGGATTCAAAAAATATGTCATCCGGGTGGAGTTCGTCCCATAAAATAAAACTATAGAAAGCAAAACCTTTACGTTTCAGAAGGTATTGAAGTCAGGAAGACAGAAAAATAAACATGCGAGAAAGTTATCTCCTTTATTTTTGTATTGGAAAAACAGTTTCCTGTATCCATGAAACACATGTCTAAAATTTTTATCGCTATCTATGTATTAAAAAGGTGTTTTTTATCCATTTTATGCTATCTGGCAATAAAAGGACGAAAAATATCAAAGCATAACACGAGTAAGAGTAAAAAATATATTCTGTATTTTAAACAATCGGAACATTATTGAAAAAAAAACAAAAAAAAAAAAGTCTGCCCTGTTGTACGTTTACTAATTTGCTCGGATCGATCCAAAAGTTAATTGCACCCCTCCGTTATTTGAGCAGTTATTGAGGCGAGGTACAAGTTTTCACTGCATGTTTTTTTGTTCTTTGAAAGAACTATATATATTTTTCAATGTAATAGGAAAACATTGGAAAACATTTTTAAAAATTTAATTTTGAGGATAGATGGTAATATTTGCTTTAAAGATACCTAATACTTGCTTTTTATGCTTGAGTTGCCTTATGCTGGATCATAAGGGAAAATAGTCCATGTATCCAATTGGCAACGCTATGCAGCGTAGGCTTAAGAAAATATAATTTCTCGAAATTCTCAATAACCGTTCATGGGTAGAAGCTCTCATCTCTTCATTCAAGTGGCGTCGTCGTTGTGATAGTTCGTCTCTCATAGGATCAAAAAGGCGAAAGGTCTGGGTCTTTCTTCAAGAGTTATATCAGTATTGACACACGATTAAGTGAACGAGGCGAAGCGTAAAGTACTGGCTTTGGATTAACCTATTCAACTAAGAGAGTATATATGTTACGGCCAAAGCCCGAAGTCCGGCCACTTCGCGAATTGGCCAGCCACTTCGCGCATTGGCCGGGGCGTGTGGCCAATGTCCGATGTACTGGAAATTAATTACGTATATGCGACTTTGGCCGGCCACTTCGCGAAGTGGCCGGAACTCCCTGGTCAATGTGCGATGTGCTTGCAGTTCAATGCAGTTGCACTTCGAAGTGCTCAACAAATCGCTGCAGATGTAAAAATAAAACTTTTGTGCAATATTCGAAATGCCATAACAATTCGTCTTGTTGTGTCAAATATTAACACTCATAGTTTTCTGTGATAAACTAATTCAGTAGATAATGGCATTATATTTTTGTTTGTTAGTTTGTTTTTTCCAAGGGAGAGGAAATTTTTATAAGAGACCATACGTTTTCTAATATTGTGAGATCTTCACGCTATTACCCTCCTATGCCCTTTTTCCGATGGACGATCCTAGGGCCTAAGAGTGCGGATTCGTCCGAAAACCTGCTCTGTGGCAGTAGCGGATTGTAGGGGGGGGGGGGGCTTCCAAAGGGATAAAAATAATTTTACTATGTGTTTAATGTTCAAGTGCTTTTAATTTCTCCATAACATTCGTAAAAATTTTTGAACTATGTCTTTAAAATAAGCTCATGAACAGCATATTTGAATAACATCACTTTGGTTTGCTATGGGAATAATATAGCAATCAGGGGTTAGACCAGGGGTGGCCAACCTTTTTAGGGAAAGAGCCACTATTTGGAGAGAAAAAGCTCAGCGTGCCACATTGTATTTTTCCAACAAACTAAAAATGTTTAGAAAGTGAGAAATAGATTTTAGGTTGACTGATTATGTTATTTTTACTCAAATGAAACACTTTTTCTTGTAAATCTGAGCAATTGAAATCTAAATGATAATAAAGAAAAAACAAGTCCGAACTTAAGAGTTATCGTCAATAAACACTTTCATAATTTCTGTCAGTTCGCTTATGCTTAACCCTTTAAGCGGTCAATTATTTTACCAAAAATGCTTCCAAAAAAGGCATATTTTTTTATTGCATATAGTTAAGTACCATACTTCACAGAATAAGAATATAAAGAATTTTTAAAATATTTTTTTCGTTTTCAATGCTTTTACAATATTTTTTATTTTACAATTTTGGTTACAAAATCCCGAAATATTTGCTTTTTTCAAGTACATTCTGCATGCAGTAATGAATGGTTTACAAATTATGCAAAAATTTCTCTCACACTTACTGTGAATTTTGAGGTTTACAATTTTCCGAACAGTTCGGGAAAATCAGAAAAGGAAATCTGAAAATATCGATGCCCCTACGTCGTACGGGCAAACCAGATGAGGCCAATTTCGGGTAGCACGTACACCGTACGGGCAAACCGCTTAAAGGGTTTTAAAAAAAAAAAATCAACCATTCTATTTTAAAATTTAAACAGTCTGTATTTAATGTGGTTTATGAGTCTGTGTCTTTTTTACCAAGTCTTTAATTTTAGGATTATTTCTTGGGAATCGTAAGAAGTTTAAGTTAATATCCAACGGTATTTAGCTTTTTCAGTATTCATAACGAAAAATATTTGTTTAGAAGCGTATTTTGAACCAAATCTACAACAGCATCAGACGGTTAAAGTGTGTAAATGAAAAAAAAACTGTTGGTACAAATTTCCAAATTTCTACGTAACATGGATCACTTTCTGCTGAAGTAAGTTCTTATATTTGATTACCAATGCAAAAAGTCAGTAATTCTGATTTGGATTTCAGAAAAGTAACAAGTAGTATCTTGCAGAAAAAAAGACAAAGAATTTGAAAAGATCAACATTTTTTTATGATCCTGAAAATCATCAAACCTAACACTGAATGCATACTTAAAATAGGTGTAAATTTTTCTCCATATATCATTGGAAAATTATTAAATTTGGGTTGATACTTTCAGTATTAAATTTAATGCTTTATTCTTTTTTCTCCAAAGTAGAGAGAAAGAAACTGAAGTTTCATCATAAAAGAATGTAGATGGTCTATACTGATTTAGGAAACTTTTTTTTGTACTATCTTTAATTTAAATTACTGAAACGCCGGATAATAAGCGATGACATAGCTAAATTCATTTGCTGTTCTTCATTCCTAAGTAGCAAGTCCTCATTGCTTTCCTTCCAGACATTTTAAAAAACACACTCGCTAAAATTCTAAAATCTTTTGACTATTTTTCCTTTGGATAGCTATTGCACATTTCAATGAAGGAGTACTTGCCATGCTCTCTCTTCTAGGAAAGTTCATAATACATTCAGAGCTCGAATTCGTAGTTTGTTAATACAGTGAACTCTTAGTCTAAGAGTCAGTGGCCGGCAGACTTACGATATTTTAGCAAGCTTCATTTTTTTCATCAGACAATGTCCTATGCCTGCTGTACAATATGCTGATAAGTACTTTGCAATATTGTAGTTAAGACAATTTGTGAGCCAACCTCCTGACACTTAATCGTCGTAATATCATTATATTTATCAGTTCAAGGGTTTTAGTTTTTATCAATATTTTTGAGGTCGACATTTTTCCCTCAATTTCGGTATTTTTCAAGAAGTCTTCGAGTGCCACTGTTACTGCTCTACCGTGCCACATAGTGACACGCGTGCCGCGGGTTGGCCACCACTGGGTTAGACAGAGTAAAAGAATACATAAAACTCAGGGTTTGCGAAATCAATGATACATAATATATATCACGAATTCATTCATTAATTCATCTGCAATGGAAAAAGTGACGATTCGTTTTGATATTTTCTTGTTTTAAATCATATTGACAGTTGTTTCTAAATAATACCGTGCATCATTTACTAATTAGGTTAAATAATATTGAATCATTTGACATAATTTTTAACACAGTGTTTAAAATTGAGTTCCAACCTTTTTGAGTTCATCGCCCCCTTCAAGACGCTGACTGACACCTATTGCCCCCCCCCCTTCCTCTAAAAAACAATAAGTTGACCCAAGTGAACATCGATATTATTCAAAATATAAGTACCTAACTTTAATTTGAAGTAAAATGTACTCAATAAAGCAATTATAACCAATCACTTCTAAACTAAAAATAGCTTTATTCTGTTTTCCTTTCACAAAGCGAAGCATTTGGAGGGAAACATCTAAAATTTTGGACGTACTTTTCAAAAAACAGAAGTACATTTTTCAAGAAATATTATTTTCTTTTCTACACTAGACTCTAGGGGAGCTAAAATCGTTGAAACTAAAAATTTGAATTAAAACAAATTGACAATTCGAAATTTTATAAAATTAGCAATAAATGACAAAATACTTCCTAAGATTCATACTAGGTGCAAGGAGGAAGCACGTGAACTTTAATTTTAAGTTCAATTAGTTTTATTCGAATTCAAAAAGCGCGAAAAATATATTAAAGGTTCAAAAAGGGTTAAATTAATTTCTTCATCGCCCCCATGCTGGGAACCACTGGTTTAATAGTTGATCGGCTTAAAATGTTAAAAAAAAAATTCCGCCACACATTCGAAATAAATTAGTTACACGTATGTAATCCTTCTGCACTTTAAAATAGATTAATATTGACTTCATGTTTTTTCTCCCCCCCCCCCTTTTTTATTTAGAGGAACTTTGGGAAGCACTTTTTAATTTTCTGGGCCCCCCGCAGAAACTATTTCTGTATCCGCCCCTGCTCTGTGACAGATAAATTGTGATTATCATTAGCATTATGGTAAACAAGCACATAATGTGACATGTGAAAAAGGTCAAGACACACAACAGGTGTCACTACTTTTTTTTCTAACTTTGGCCGATAGCCTCTAGCCAGTTCGCAAAATGGCTGGCCAAAGCCCGAAATCACGGAAAGATCGGACTTTGGCCGGTCATTTTGAGGCGATATTGGCCATTTCGTGAAGTGGCCGACTTCGGGCTTTGGCCGTAACATATACAAAATCAATACAAAATGTGCTTTGCATTAGGTTCAAAGCTCACTACTTCATTCATTGTGCTTTATATATCAAACAAGAAGGGAATAAAAATTTAAAAAGTTAATACTGCTATACTATTACAAGAGATGACCCATCTTTGGCGTGAAAGAAACAGTCTGAAACGAAGTGTTTGGAGCAATAGAATAAAAACAGTCATCTGTTCATGAATAATAAACATTGTTGAATGAAACAGGGCCTATTGAATTACATTTGATGCACAGGATATGTTTGTTTTACTTTAAAAATTACCTTAAAATTAATGGGTGCTAATTGTGAATCTTTTTCCAGTGGGCTTTAGCTCTTGTTTTCAAGATACACTAAGTTTAAAAATTTCATGGCGATTGAGTTTATAGGACGTTAGTCAACGTTTTGGTGTATTTTTCTCGCTTGAAAACTTTGAACTGTGAATATCTGAGTCAAAGTTACAAAGAATTTGCTGAACTTTATTATGAAGACATTAACAAAAAAGAGTTAGAAATGGACTGTTTGCATGGAACAGAATTTTTGAAAAGCTTATTAAGAAAATGGAGGACCTATTATCTATTCATTGAATGTGTCTGTAAAGAAATAAAAATGAATATTGAACCTCTTTTATCTACTTTCTTTGATTACTTCTATAAAATAGTGATCTAGCACGGAATTAGAGGCCCATTACCCTGATGTGTTTACTGCCTAAAATAATTAAAGCTGGCCTTGGCTGGATGACGCTTTAAAAATCAGTTTACCGATTAACAGCTTCTTGAGAGCAGTTTCGAGAAACAAGCTTACTGCACTAGACTCATGTTTGAAAAGCTTTCTGCAGTATCCGGTTCAAGCATCTTCATTTCCTTCTTACTTCAACATTTAATCTTAACTAATGAGTTACTAAAACACCCTTCACACACGACTCAAAACATTTTCAATGAATAGTTAACACCGGCATCATAGATGGGATTGAATGCTGCCAGTTGTTTTTTGAACAAACTGTCTTTATGACAGAAAAGAAAATTTAGAAATGTGGGTTCATAGTTAACAATATAGGATTTACAAAAGCTGTGTGCTATTCGCGGAAGAAAAAATGAATCGAATTCGGTGGAAAACACCAGATGGCGTTGCACGAAAGTGTACGCCACGCATCGTATACGAGGTGGCGCGCTATGTTTTTTTATAAAAATATGCTTTGATTAAAGCTATCAAATTTTCCCAATATTCCAAAACTGTAGGGGAAAATGTTTCCACGCATCGTGTGGTGTTTAGCCAAGTAATGTAAGCAGGGGCTAAGTAACAGTTCTGCAAACTAAAAAACCGGATAGAATTCAGCAAGCTATCACGCGCTAATTTTCGCTCACGCTTTACCGCAAGCAACCTCCACTTGATAAAGTCGCTCCCCGTATTGCGCGACTCTGAAGCATAGCTTATATCCGGGAAGTTAACTAATCCTTTTGTGGACTAAGATACTTTTTGATTTATTTATCAAAACTAACATTTCTGAATAATGCTCAGATTTTTTCAGGTATATTTAATTATTGTTACACATCTCATTTTCCCTCTATTTTTAATAGAATGGATTGAATACAATTTCTAATAGCTGTTTTAAATTTTGATCGATGCATGCTCTCTTACTTTTCAATTACATCTTTTACGCAACAAACGTTGTACCGCTCCACACATCACTTTCGGTCTTATTTAATAAGGATAATATTTATTTTCGTCAGGCATTTGCTCGTGATTTCATTAATGAAGTGCAAAATTTGATTACTGATGGATTGTTTTTCACTAGTAGTTTAGCTGCTGTGTTCTGTCTTAATCTAATCGCAGGGCTCCCACCAAGAATGTGATCCAAAAAAAGTGAAAAAAGTGACTATTTTTTACAAAAAAGTGACTAAAAAGTGATCAACCGAAAATAAACTGTTACCACTAAAATACTAAGTACACAATTTTATCACTATTTAAAACTTTACCTGTAATGTTTTGAACATAAATAACACTTAAATTTTAAATTTATTCACAGAGAGTATTATCTACCAAAACTTCAAAATTGTAAGCATTTTATTTCAACTATGAAACATGAACACAGATAATAGTAAACATTTTTTTTACTATTCTGTGTCATCATTTTTTTAGTAATTAAACAAGAAAAGTAAATACCACATCTCTTTAGACTGTTCAAATATAGAAGTAGTAGAAAAATGCTTGACTATTCTTTCATCAATGAACAAAAATATTTCTACATTTTGAAAATGAGATTTTTATCATTATCACAACAAGAAAACAGCCACAAGCATACATACCAGGGGTGTCTGACTACTAACAATTTAGAAAACATTAACTAAACTTGGAATCTATGACAGCAGGTAAAATATTCTGTAGAACGTTTGATTACACAAAATAAACAAATAAAATAAAAGTATGAAAAATATTCAGATAATAAATGAGCATGTGCCGAACACTTGAAAACAATCAGCCAAATTAATGGTGCATTGCATTTGCAAAGAATATTATAAACATTTCCAAATATAAGTTAACTTAGAACGTTACCGGATACTAAAAGTGAAATTCAGGAAACCAATAGTTTTAAATCATAGCTTGTCCTGCAGGATAAACTTCTAAAGTGAAAAAATACTATTTTGCTAATGCATCTATTCCAAAATTCTACTGAAAACAAAATTCTGAAGAGAAACAGGTATGATATAGACAAGAGATAAGAATACTATACAATAATTACATTTTTCAAAACTGACTGCAGATTTACTACAAATAGCTTTGACAATTTAAAATATTTTTCATATTCATGTCAAATCACATATTTTAAAGGGGGAGGGAGGGGGGATCTTTTGACTATAAAATAACTAAATAAAATCCAAAAGTTTCTATAAAGTCCTCAGACAATGAAAAGAAAGCAACAGCCCAAATTACATACACATATATGCGTGGTTTTTTTTTCATACTATAAGCTAACTTCTTAAAAAGTATACCGTAAGCATACTTTCAACTAACACATCACTCAAGATCTGAAAATGCTTTTACGACAATGGAATAGATATTTAAACAAACTACAAACAAAGAACTAATCAGAAAAGGAAAAAACATGTAGCTGGAATTCAAGAAAATTTCTACATTGGAATTAACTTTAAAACAAATGTTGAAACTAAAAATTAGAGGTTCTAGAAAATACTGGAAAAGTTTTAGAAAACAATCACCCCTGGTACGTAAAATGACAGCAGTTTATTGGTCCAAAACGATAAAAAAGCGGACTTTGGCCGGAAAAGAGGAACATTCAGACAGGTGAATGAAAGAACTGTTGTTTTTTTTTTTTTTTTTTTCGGTTTCATCATCCATAGGGTCATTCAGGGAGAAAAAGAATTTTCTTCCTCCAGCTCTCGTACAGTATCGGTACTGAGCGACGATTTTGATGGTCGAAAGAAAAGTTCAAAGGATATTTGTCACTTGGTCAGATTTAAAAAAATAAAAAGTGACCAAAAAAGTGACAAAATCAATATTTTCCCCCAAAAAGTGACAAAAAGTGACTTTTGGCCTTCGAAAGTGACTTTTGGTGACCAATGAAAAAAAAGTGACTTTTAGTGAAAAAAGTGACTTGGTGAGAGCCCTGCTAATCGTTAAAAATTTCTTTAGAATGTTTGTGATTTGTTTCTTTAAAAATTAAGCATAGTAAGAAAAAGCTATTGGGGAAAATTTCGAAGTCAAAATGTTTCTACCAGGTAACGATTGGAGTTTTTTTCGCAAATAATAACTAATGATGATTAAGTAAGAAATTTTTAATGTTTCGGAGTTCGAAGTTAAAAAAATAAACCAATTAGAATTATATTTTTTTGTAACTTTAATTATTTCAGTTTTCCAACCCAGTGTTTAATGAATGTTAGTTATGATGCTAAAAGAAAAATTCTACATTCTGCGGATGAAAACTAAAGAGTAATATAAAACTTGAAACACGCTTTTAAATTACATGAATGCCAAAACGCCTAGGGGAGAGGAGGGCACATGTAAGCATGGGGCACATATGAACAAACGATATTTTACCCTTAAACATGAAAGAAAAATCCGAGAAAAAATTATGTAGATGGTAACACGTGCTATATAATGCCTGAAATTTCAAAGATCTGAACCATTTTGTTTTTTAATTATTATAAGATCTGATGTATGTTGTATGCATTTCTAACAGATCTTGTAAAAAAAATGTTTTTTAAAATGCCAGTAGGAAAGTAGGAAAAATATTAAATTATGCCAATATACACAAACTGTTATTTATATGTATTTATTATATTAATATAGCTTCGAAACTCGAACACTACTTCGTTGTTCGCATTCATTTTTGTGTAAACATAATTAGGTGCACGAAAGATTTTTTAGGTGATAGTTCGATTTTCTTTCGTAAGTGCACCCTCTTTTAGGATTTTGGGTGAAAATGGGGCTTTAAAATCTCGCAGCCTTGATGAATTCTTTGTAGGTAAGAACAGGGGTGTTTACTTAATTTGTCAGCTTATCATCTGAAATTATTCAATTACAGTTTCAATTTTACAGTTGAAATAAAAGAAAACAACGTTTCATTTTTTACTGATTCAAATACATCAAAATGTACGTATTTTTTTGCTGTAGCTTCATATTTCTAAGCGACCTCTTATGAAACCTACAAAGTTAATATTTTGACCGCTGCTCCTGCTCTCTAAAGATTAGGCAGCACATTACCCATGTTTGTTCTTTTTATATGTTTCGAAATTTTTCGAATTTTCAAATGTTTCCTAAGATTTTCAAAAGTTCTTAAAATTTAAAATGTTTATTCCAATTTGCAAATTTTCAACACAAAGAGAGCTAATTTATTTTACTTCTGTACATATTTTGCAATTAATATTCAGCTGCATTAAAAGCGCTTGTTAATTTGTAAAACTAGAATTTTCTCGTCTTGCATATACAGTGAACTCTGACTTATACACCGCCTCATTTATGCGCCTTTTTCACTTATACGACGATTTTAAATGGTCCCAGCACATTTCCATAGCAAAATAATGATAGTATCATTCGTTTATGCGTCGCTCTAAAGATTAAAGATACATATTTCACTTTTGCGTGCAAAAATAAGCATTTTTCTTCACTTTTCTCTTTAATCTTTCGCTTTTATTGCTCACGGAGGGCATTTTTTCCGCATGAACTAGAGTTCGGAGAGGGACAATTATCTACTATGGATCGTTTTAAAGGGAACAGTTTGTAATTAGATATGCTACAATGTTTGTTTTCTCATTGTCATTGCAGTTATATTACAGAAATTGCCAAACCGTAGTAATAGGTCCCTTTTCCACAGAAACATTCTTATTCATTTTTTCATTAGAACCTATGCTGCGTATTGGTCCTTTAAATAGGCCTGTTCACTTATACGTCTCTTTCACTTATGCGCCTTTTATGCATTTTGTCGTCAGGGCTTTTTTTTTCTTTATATTGTTAACCTGAATTGCTGCTATTTTAAGCACATAAAATGCAATATTAAATGATATTTTAATGTTCTTTGACAGATGTATGACATTCATTCAATGTGAATTTCAACAGATTTAACATTTAAAACTTGTTAAATGAGCGCGAAGTAATTCAGTCAACATTTTAATTTTTGATATCCAAAATTCATTTTAAAGAGATCAACATACAGTTCCTTGCAGGACTCCATACACTTGAATGTTATCCATACACTTGTATGAAATTAGTATGTTTTCACACTTGCGTCTTGTTACGTATCGGATTTCTGCTGTTTTCTTTTTTTCTTTGGTAACTAAACTAGAATTTTCTAATAAATTTTAAATTGTTTTTTTAATTATTCTCAAAGATTTACGTTACTTATAACACCTTAACACCCACAATACTATTCATTTTTTCAATAATATTCATTTCATACGTAAAAAACGTTTACGTATTATTGCCAGCAAATTATAATAAAAAATTTTTTTGACTTGACTAGCTGTCCTGTTTAACACCAAGTACAGTAACTTGTTTTAAGAAAAAGTGCACCTTTCCGCTAAATGCTTTCAAATTTCTTGTACCGATTCGCGAGCAGAAATAGGATTGGTTTGCTTGAAGTTGTCTTCAACTCAACTATATAAATATTCAGCAGACAGGTATATTGAAGCGCCCTCTGCGCCGCTTTACATCACAACATTAAATCACTCAAATTTGAAGAAAATCGCATACATGGGTTTTGGGATTACAAAAAAAAAAAAAAAAAACTTTTTTCAATCCCAAAGAGTTTTCTTTCAATGTCTTAAATTTATGATTTGGGGGATGAATTTGGAACACATATTTTGGAGTAACAACTCATCACTAAAGTTTTTTATTCTTCTGAATAGCATTGTGTTTACGTCATATATGAAAGTACGTGTACGTAGATTTTCTTGAACAAAACTCCGGTACTGCTATTTCAAGTCACAATATTATTCCTAGTATAGTAGTTCATATGCATATCAAAACTCTTTGAATACAGAAATATACAGGGTGTATATAATTAAACGCCCCTGCTTTAAAGTTGTCAAGCGATGAAACTATTGCTTCTAACTGAACCTTAGCTCCTAAACTGAACTAAGTTTTTGCTGTCATCAGCGAATGTAATGGTGAAAGCTTTTGCGACGTAGCTTAGAGGCGCATTTTACCTTTTTTTTTTTTATCAGGGGGGGGGGGCCGATGGAAACATCGGGATGAATTTGTCTTTCAATCGGAAAATGTCTTTCAATTGCACGTTTAGATCTGCTATTGCGTGGCATACTTTACCGCAATTTAGCAACCAGTATGTAAAAAGGAAAAGTAGTTGTTTGTAGATTGTTAGTAAAACACTATTTTGCACCATAATTTGAAGCGGTTTCTAACGGTTATTGAGCCGCCAATTGTTTTTGTGTTGGAAAGCGCAAACGCATTTCTTTAAATATCACAAAAAAAATCACTTCTGCAGATTCTGCTCTGTACTGTTCCATAATAGATAAAATGCAAGCAATAACTCATTTAAAAGTTATTACAGACAGAACTTTGAAATTAAGTACGTGTAGCAAATACTGAAGAAGTACAACGTTCTGCAAGTCTATCAAACAACTATCAGTTGAACAAACCCACAATTAATTCTTTTGTGTAGTTTGTCAGAATTAGATGGCGCAGCTGAAAGAACATAACAGTTGCACCCTTTAAGAACAGTTAATAAAACATAAACTACTTAATTTTTAAAAGTATTCTTATTTTATGCAATAAATTTTTTAAAGCATTTTAAAACTAGCTGGAGCGCCCCGATGAGAGGTCAAGGGAGGTCACTGTGACCTCCCAATAATTTTTGTATTCGGCACATTTAGCTGACGATTCGGCAATTTGAAGGCAATATTGCGACATTGAGATTATTTGTTCTTTTTAGTTTTTAGAATTGTTTTTTAAAAGCTGCCTAATGTATTTTCTCACTAAATGCTATACATGCACGACATGTGTGGTTGCTTGTATTTTATCATTCGGTAAAATTGGAACTTTATTCGGCAAATGGATAATTTTCCCCTTCCCAAAAATTTTAGTTCGGTGCGCCCCTGAAAACTATATAGTAGGGGAATGTGGTGAAAGTAAAATAGTTACAATAACTTACATGTTTTAAAATGAGCAAATCTTAGTTTTTCGTCTGAAATACAACTTAGACTAGAAAGAGAAATCACGCGTAACATATTGGGACGAAAAAACAAACCTTGAAAGTAAATGGGAATTTTTTTTTTTTTCAATTCATCGTTCAAAAGCATAAGATTTTATGGTCAAGCATTTCAGTTCAGTTAAATAAAGTCTGATGAATAGTTATGCTTTTTCGTACCAGATGACTTAACAATATTTTTTTAAAGTGATAGTTCGATTTTCTGTCGTCAGTGCCACCATTTTTTAGGATTTTGGACGAAAATGGGGCTTTAAAATCTCGCAACACTGATGATTAACGTAAAAATGTGCTTTGCTGCGGAACAATTCAGGAAAATTGAATTGAATTACTTTGACGGTTTTGCCAAGTTTTATTTAAAAAAAAAACTCAATGTTAGGGTTTCATCTGCAACATCTAGAGCACTGCTCAGAGGGTCAAAGAACGATGGCAGGCTAAAAATACTTAGCGCCATCCCGCCTCAAAACAAAATTCCCTTCAAAAGACAAAAAATACTTTCAGAAGCAACCCCCCCCCCCCCATCCCAAATGCACACCAAGCAAAAATAACGACGCAATGAGTGCCTGCGAAGGCACCCCTGCTGTTCTGCTTTAACGCATGACACACACAGCCGACAACTCGAAGTTAAAGAATATGAATAATAAATATGCATAAAAGAAGCTAACACTATTTGAACCTTCCGTGAATTAAAACTTATGACACTTTTTAGATCTACTACGACTTAACCCATTAATGCCTGACATTATTTTTCCAAAGATGTTTTGTATACTGGTTACACGGCTACAGAACACTTTTTACAATGGTTATGTGCTGCAATCTGTTAATAGTGAATTGAAACAATACCTAAGTAATAATTTAACCCTATTATTTGGTTGAAATGTTCATTTTTGGTCAATTCAAACACTTTTCGGACCGTCCCTAAAAAGGGACGCTAGGCATTAATGGGTTAAAATACTACGCGGCAATTGTATCTACCAGTGTTTGAAAACATTACAATGTTACTATTAATAAATCAGTCTATCATCGGTATATAAGTAAGATATCCCGCGATTCATTTTCCATAAGTTGCAGCGTTTTCTGGGAACGTTGCGATGATACAAAAGATCAACATTTGTGCCCTTTCATTATCGTCCCAAAATTTTTTAAGGCAAAATAACCAATAACTTATGCAAAATAACCATTATTCTTCATTCATTATGTTGATGATTGAGTATATTTAATGTTACAACACTTTTAATTCTACCTTTACTTCCAACAGATGGCGTCGCTTCAAATTTCGAGCAAAGCATTTTCTCTTTCAACTCGATTACTTAATTGACGCAACACGAGTCTGCCAAACATTAAGGTATTTTAAGAGATCCTTTGGTTTGCTTAGTGAGATTTATAATTTCAAGTGAGTTCTTCTCGTGTACTTTCATACAGATCGAGATTGCGAGAAAATTTTGCGCTACAACGAAGCTCTTTTTCGCTGTTGGGGTGAGGAGAGAACATGATTGAGCTGGCATAAAGCGAATGGAAGGACTGGGTTAAACGAAAAAACAAATTAACCAGAGTTTAGAGGATCAAAGCGTAGGAAATAACAGAGCGAGGGACCTGCCCCACGCGCAGTACTCACTTCGTGCTGGAGGTGGGCAAGGGAAAGACCTTGCGGTCGGGCCAATCCTAACATGATAGAGGTCTCATGAAGCGCCTAACCAGCAAGCCTTTCCTTGCCGGTAGGGATAGAGAGAGTCCAAAAACCGAGAAAGTCGAAGGCCTCTGATGAGACTCAGCCTAGCGGCAAGCTGCTGGCTGGGCAGGGGCTAGTGTGGGAGATTGCGATTCCTAGTAAAGTTATCTTGAGTACTTTCAATGGCGTAGTCGAAAAAGTAAGCTTCAGAGGAGACATGGCTGAATTTCAGAAGGTTAATTTCAGCAATTTTCTATAGTCAAAAAAGAGAAAATATGCGTTTTCACAAGTGATACTGCCTACATTCCCCCCCCTTTCCACACACACCCCTCTGCCCATAATACAATACAAAGCTTCTCTTGTGCGAAATATATTTGTATGTAATTTGTTTCTTATCAACTCTTACTTTCCTTGACTCTCAAGAGATGGCGCTATCATTAACAACGCTCTATCCTTAGGAGGTTCTTTATTGTAATTCTTAAAACAAATGTTTGAGTAATGATGGCATTTAAATACGTTTCCTCGATTGCTTTCGCAGATGCAAAGACGTAACTAAAAAGAACATTTTTATCAACTAAAACCAAAGGTTCTCTTGAAATGCTTAAATATTGGAGGTAGCGCCTCTGTGTTAAGTGAACGGAAAAACAAAGACTAATTGTTGACTAATGTTAAGACTAATTGTTGCATCGACAATTTTGTTGAGAACAAGAAACAAGGTGTTCTGAAAGTGAATAACAGGAAGTTTGCATCTGAGAGGCACTAATTTTGACATTTAAATCATTGAATTTCTTAGAGGTTCAAAAATGTAAGTTAGCGCCATCTATTGAAAGTAATTAAGAATACAATAAGGAGAAAAAAAAGTTATTCATATATGACTTGTTTGGAGAAGAAAATAACTCTTGGAGCAATTCTATAGACTTCTTTCTGCATGTACATTTCTCCGAAATATTATTTTGAACTTATAAATTAAGAACACTTTCGAAGGCGTTTGACATCTATAGCAACGCCATCTGTTGACAGGAAAGAAATACAATGGAAGGAAGCGGAAAGATACATGTAATATATTGGAAGGAGAAAACACAACAGTTGAAAACAAATATTCTTTACATGCATTGCTGAAATATCTTGAGTTAATTAAGGGGGTTAAATGTCTTCTTCGAATGTACGAATGCAACTAATATGAAAAGGCGACCGATTCCGTAAACCATGACTACTTGAGTTGTTAAAAAAAAAGGAAATCATTATCAATGAATCAAAATCGGAATTAACTCGAATGAATATTACAAAAACAAAAAAAGCAAAATCAAGTACAAATTGACTGAAAATCATCGACTGTTTATACCAAATAGTGGAATTTTTTTTGAAAATTAACAATGAAACAAAAAGTATTTACTGCATTTCAAAGCAAGCAAAGAAACTGTAAAAGTAATTTAAAAAGAGAGAGAGAAAGAAAAGAAACAATAGTATTACTATTATTTCTTTTTTCGTTTTTCACACACACAGTGAAAAACGAAATGTTGAAGTAATATACATGATCAAATAGGTTTTGTTAATCAGTTAAATTCAATTTTAAAATGCGACTTTTGATATGCGAATAGTACAAGGAATACAAGATCCACAAATTTCTAAAATGTAAAAATTTAAAAAACACAGCAAAACTAGCACAATAACGAGTCAGGTTGAGAACAAATAATATTTTAAAAGAATAATTACATAACGAACGTTGCAAAATTTCTGTATTGATGATTTACTCGTTGTGCTGTCTTGTCTTAAAATGAGTCCACACTGCATTAGATAATATCTCTAAAGGAAGAGAAATAATTTCATCCTAAAGGAATTTTCTTAAACAAATGTCTTGAAATATACAGGGCGTTCATACTTAAATGACCGTAGCATCATAATCTCATCGGCAGATGATCGGCCATTCATCGAAACCGGATGAAACTCTCATCGGCCGATGATCGGATTTGATGAGTTCTCATCAGGAATTGATCCAATATGTCTCATCGGTCAAACAGAATCCGAGTAGCTAAATCCGATGAGTTTTTATTCGAAATACAATGAGATTTGGAGCAATTTACGAACAGTGCAGTCCCGTGCCGGTGAATTTAGGATCAATTTTGGATGTTCGGCTTATTTTTATCGGGAAAGTTGATCGGAAGGATATCGCTTTCCGATGAAAAGTAAGTCATCGAAAACCGTGCTCGGATACTGATCGGAACGATGTCATCGTGTGTTACGAGATCAGTTTACGTGGAGTTTGATGATCGGCCAAGGAAAATCCGATGAGTTGATGCTACTTGGGAACCCTACTTTAAAGTTGTCAAGCCTGTGATCCTAAATCTCAGCTCCTAGCCTAAAATAAGTACTTTCTGTCATCTATAAGTGTAATAATGAAACCTTTTACAACGTAGCAGATAGGAAAGCTTATATTTTTTCGGGGAGGGTTGCATGGAATCAAACACCATAATAACTGTCTCAAGTTTTGAGAAAAGTGCCTTTGAATTGCACTTTTTGGAACCGCTACTGCTTGACATACTATTTGGAAATGTATATCTACCAGTTTTAAAAACACTTACACTGTTACTAGTTGGAGATCGGTCAAGTTACATTATAATAGATAGTATAGTCGAGATCGTCAAGAGTTGCAGCGTTTTGGTGGTCACATCCAAATGCCGCACCTATTAATTAATAGTAATCACCTATTCTGCCTGAACGAAAAAAAAATCTTGGGAATGAATACGCCTACCAGAGAACAAACACAGCATTTTCTAGTCCGTTTTCTTTCCGTAAATGTATAGAAGGAAGTTGCTTCTGCTGATTAACCAAAGAAAATTTTTTTGAAATATTTCTTTTTTTTTTCGAAAATACGAGGTGTTCACTCACTGGAAGTGTTCATTCACTGGTCGGTCTACCCTAACACTTTACAAAATGGCAAATTTTAAAGAAGTGCAACATTCTGCTAATCTATAACACTACAATGGATATAAAATGACTTGGAAAGAAATTTCATTTTGACAAGCCCCAAATATAACTCTGGTTTATAGATGGGAGTTAGTTTTATTCGATGGCGCACCTGCACTGGGGTGCATTTCAAATAACATAACAATTGCTCCTTTTAAGAAATAATACAATATTCAATTCAATAAAACATAAAACTAAAATTTTAAAAGTATTCTTACACAATGCAATAAATTTTGAAAAGCAAAAAAAAAAACTATTAGTGGAATGAAGCACAAAGTGAAATTGTCAAAATAGCTTACCTGTTTCAAAAAGAACAAATCTTAGTTTTTTCGCTGAAACTAATTGCAAACACTTGGCATTGACTTGAAATAATTTTCATTAAACGAATGTGCACGTAACTTGATAAGTGAATTGACAATGAAAAAATAAACCATTAAATAATTAATTAACTATTGAAATAATTAATACAGGAGAGACAGTAAATGGCTAGACAGAATATGGAATGAGTAAGAAAATAAGCGAATGAATGAATAAATAAGTGAATTAATAAGTAAAAGAATGGAAATGAATTAATGAAAGATAAGAGGTAACTTAATGAATGAAAAAATAAGTAAACAGAAATAACTATTTCACTTTGCCCCGCGGTCACTTCACAAATGGCATTGAACCTTTAAGAACAATCCAAACACGTGGTGGTCACAAGGAATCCCTTTTTCCGTGAAAGAGAGCTGAAAATGTTGATGAATAGAAAAAGGCAATTTTACTTGGAATTGTAAGAAACATTTAGGTATGTTTCTGTAGCAAAGAAAAATAACATGTAAAGCATTCATTTTAATACATAGCATTGTTTGTAGTTTCTAAAAGAGCTATTACAAAACATTTTAATTTCAAAAAATTTATCTTTTTTTTTTTTTTTCAATTTTCAAGGAAAAAGAACAGAATTTTTTACCCAAAGTGTAAGTTCCTTTTTTTTTTGTTTCAATTTTCAAGGGGAAAAAACAGATTTTTTCTGACTACCTGCGTTGCCTCAAAATTTCAATGATTAAGTATTAAATGTATTTATATTTAGTGGGCGTGGTTTTTAGTTTTTGGCGATGTTTTCATAGAGTGAACACCCCTTCCTCTCCACCGAAAAAGTGCGAAATCACGGTTTTTTGGGCGATTGATTGCGCTTCCAAAAGGAATAGGTCACCTCGTCCCCTTTCAATCGCTGGAAAAAAAAAAAAAAGAGTTCCTAAGACAGTCACTAATGTATGCACATGCGCATTCACTCTCGGTTTCCTAATCCTTTTGTGGATCAAGAGATTTTTTGGTTTTATTGTCAAAACTAACATTTCCGAACAATGCTTCTTTTTATTAAACGTATATTTAATGATTACTGCCCATATTCAATCGTCATTTCTAATAGATGGCGCTGTTTTAAATTTGACCGATTTTTTTCCGATGCATTTATTCTTAATTTTCAATTCCATTTTTGACGCAACAAAGGTTTTTACCGTTTCACACAACAAAACCTTTCAGGACATCCTTAGTTTTAATGAATAAGAATGACATTTTTGAGTAAGGTCTTCACTCCTGTTTTTATTAGTGTTGTAGCAAACATGTTATTAATGCACTGTTTTTAAAAAGTTTTTACGTTCTGTGATTCTCAAGAGTTGGCGCTGAAGAGCACAAAACACTGCGTTTAAGAGATTCTTTTAATTCTCGACATTGATATTAGTGAGTGGTGATTGCATTTTAACACATTTCCTTAATTGCTTTTGCAGATGCGAAGACATTACTGAACACAGCCACGGGATCTCTTAAAAAAGTTGAATTTCGGAAATAGCGCCATCTGCTTAGCGTAATAAAATATTTTTGGAAAAAAAAATAGAACCGACTTCAGTTGGAAATTGCTCTAAAAAGTAAAAAATAATTTTTTTCTTTGAACACCATCGAAACTACTTTTAAACATAAGTTTTGAAGTCGGCGCAAAAACGATAGATAAAATGATATTTAACCATATTTTGCCAACATTTTTTCAAAGAAACCATTGAAAATTAAAAACAGAATATTTGTACCATTACACGAATGTGTGGTAATCAATGAAATGAATCCATTAAAATTTATATTTACAGTTGAATTGTAGTTGCGTATGATTCTATACATTGTTTTTGCGCCGACTTCAAAACTTATGTTTAAAAGTAGTTTTGATGGTGTTCAAAGAAAAAATTATTTTTTACTTTTTAGAGCAATTTCCAACTGAAGTCGGTTCTATTTTTTTTTCCAAAAATATTTTATTTCATTCTTTTTAGTGTAAATGCACTTAAAATAATCAAAATATAGTTAAAAAACCATGCAGCTGTTCAAAAAACTTGCAGACCTGGACTCGATCTCATTCCATCAGGAACTTCAATCCGACGCTTTTAACCACTTGACCATCGGGTCGCTCGTTGAAGTAAGGATTTACGATAGCACATATTGTTTTTAAATAACATGAAATTTTAGTTTTTTGATCATAACTTTGTTTCTAGTGAACAAATATCGTCACATCGTTTTCAAACACCACAAATCAAAATCTTATTTTTTTAAAAAATGTGTGTTACTTTAATGATCGTTCATAACACCCCCCCCCCCCCCATCGCAGTGCAAAAAAACATTACACAGCAGATTTTTCCCAATAACTCAACAGTCATGGTATTTGATACATTTTAATTGTTTGTAATGATGTTTTTTTGGTCACAACCAATATGAAAATCACAAAAAATAGTTACTTTAGTTTTTAACATATATTTATCATCTTCAGAATTTTTGACTTTTAATTTAACCTTGAATTTGACGTAAATGCAAGGTATAAAATACAGAATTTTGTGAAGGTACAAAAATTAACATAATATAATTGATTGTGTATATAATTTTTGAGAAAATAATATAGGTGCCGCAAATCGAAAACCATTTATTGCCACAATCGATTCAAAGCCCCCAAAAATGGCGCAAACGTCCATAAGAAAATTCTACAGCATCGAAGGACCCCATTGCCAATTTTGGCAAAGATCCGACCAAAACCATCATTTTGTACCATAAAAAAATATGGGGCACATTCCCAAGGGAGGATACACCTGCATAAGGACATTACAATCCTTAAAATCATTAAAAAAAAAAAAAAAAAAAAAAAAAAAAACATGCAGCTATTCGAAAAAATCCTTGCAAACCTGGACTCGATCTCATTCCATCAGGAACTTCAACCTGATGCGCATAACCACTTGACCATCGGGTCGCTCATTGAGGATTTATGATAGCAGATAGTGTTTTAAATGACATGAAATGTTAGTTTTCCGATTATAACTTTTTTTCCAGTGAACAAATATCGTCATATGAGTACATGGTACCTAAGTTACACAATCCCCTATCGATTAAAAAAAAATGTCCAAATCGGTTTAGTAGATCAAATGTTATGTGCGAACAAACAAAAAAAAAAGTATACGCTTTGAATTGAGAACCTCCTCCTTTTTCGAAGTCGGTTAAAAAGAAGAAGAAAATGGTACGAGAAATGGACACATCGGCAATTTACTGAGAACATAAAGCAAGAATTTTGGAAAGAAAATAAAGCTATGCAGGAATCTGAGAAACATTAACTTTGTTATGTACTTCATAAAATTTCTGACAGGTATTAGTAATGTAAGTTAGCTCCATCTATTGAGAGAAAATGCAAGGGAAAAAAGAGTAATTCTTGTAAAAAATTTTGAAGAAGAAAACAACCGTCGGAGCAACTCTGAAAACATTATAAATGTATATGCAATTCTCAGAATTATTAGTTTTAACTTTTAAACCGAAAAAGGTCTGGAATTGGGATCATATGTTAGGCAACGCTGTCTATCGATAGAAAAAACTACAATGGAAAAGAAACTGACAGCACAAGTAATATATTGAATGGAAAAAAAAAAACCCTGAGAGCAAATGTGCAACAAATTTTTACACATGCATAACTCAAAGTTATGAGATTTTAGGACCAACCATTTCATTAAAAAAAAACAAGCTGTGATGAATAGTTAGGTTTTTTTGTACTAGATGGCTTAACAATAAATTTTTTAATGCAATTGTTCAATTTTCTGTCGTCAGTGCCACCTATTTTCAGGATTTTGCGCGAAAATGGGGATTAAAATCGTGAAACACAGATGATTTTTGTTAAAATGTGCTTGGCTGCAGAGCAATACAATAAAATTTTATTGAATTACTATTGATTGCCAAGTTTTCTTTTTAAGAAACTAAATGGGTGGGTTTCATCTGCAGCATTTAAAACTTTGCTCAGAGGGTCCCCTTAACCAAAAAGCGATGGCAGTTCCCTTATACTTCGCGCCATCCCGTCCCAAAACAAATTCAGTTCAAAAGACAAAAAATACTCTCAAAATTGCACTTCGCTCTCCACCTCCCCCCCCCCATCCAAAAATGGCACAGTCAGTGCCTGCTTTGCAAAAACACTCCTTTTACATCTTTGTGATTCAAAACTTACGTTGAACATTTTTAGATTTATTAAGGCTTAAAATACCGTACGGCAATTTATCTACCAGTATTCAAAAAGATTACAATGTTACTTATTAAAAATCAGTCGTTTGAAGTTGTTATTCTGACATGTACGTTTTTGATCTTGTGCGGCAATGATTGATGGACCCATTTAGTTGTTGCCATGATACTAGAAGGTTATTCAAATTCAGCTATCTTTGATAATGTTTGCTGAGTGTTTTCTTCTACAGCTGGGAATCTTATGCAGCTGCAGTTATCAATGTCCAAAATCAATTGACTCCAAACTAGCGGCCTTGCTGCCGCTCAATCAGCTCGCTAGGATTCCCCCTTGGAGAGACTAGAGCTCCTGTAGAAGACAGGCTGACCTATGCCGCCATTTTGATGCCCACGGTCTCAGATGTAAACAAGAGTACGCTGCCATGTTGGCGCATTTATCGCTTTTATTGCGCAGTCTACAATTTCGTTAAAAACAAATTTCCTAGTTGCGTACCGAAAAAAAGTCTTACCCTTTGGAAACGTGAATATACGAATGAAAAATTTTTGCAAAAAAATTCAACATTTTTCAGTTTTTTCTTCTATTTACATGGAATTATAATGCAAATGAACTTTAATAATAAGAAATACTTTAACAAGAAAGAAGTATCAGGGATTTTGCGAATTACCGAAAGTTTCTTCTATATAAAGTTCAAATAATTCACGGAGCTTAAATTTTGGCATTTATAATACGCTCAAGTATTTTCACAAAATATATTTCTTTTAATTCTGTATAATTATTGGATGAATTCTAAGGCAAGTAAAATGTATTTTTCAAAATTGGTTGTGAGTTTATATGAGGTATAATAACTAAAACTGATTGAGTAAATAAATAAATACATCCACTAAAAAATGTATGAACTTATGTCCTACAGTAAAATTTAGATTTTTAACAAATAAAAACCTATACATAGATGATGCACATTTTAACTAGTTTTTTAAAGTGCCTTTCTGAACTGACGTTATTGTTGATTTTCCTAAAGAAGAGATTTACTGTTAAGAATCTCTCAGTTATTATTTACTTCAGAAGAAAATTATCCAACTAAAAACTACTTATAACTTTATAAGTTGAGCATCAAAACTGAATGCCTTTTCAAAAGATGACAATTAAATAAAAGAACTTTCCAAAGAAATCCATCTTCAATCATTTGCTTAAAAATTGCAATTTTTAATGCTATAAAATCATCTCTTTGATTTGTTTGAAGTAGTAACGAAAAATCAGACATTTAATTACGACGCATTCCTCGCTATATTAAAAGAACTACGACTGTTTGAATTTGGTTGGTGATAAACATTGGTGAGGCAAACATTTTACCGCCAAGATTTATGGCAAACCTGTTATTTCTTAAGGTATTGTTTTTTTAATTACTACATCAAAAGTTTCAGTGTGTAGACCAGTTTTTTGTTGAATAAGGGAAAAATAAGACACTTTATAACAGATTCTAACCAAATAAATAAGGTATCCACAAAAAATCAAGCGTACTAACTATGCAAAGTTGGGAATTTTTCGTCGGAATCCAATTTTTGCGCCGGCAGTTTATAACCCAATTCTTCCTTCTTTCTTTACATGTTGGGAACCTAAACAATCAGATTTTATCCCTCAAGTGATTGCTACAATTTATTGCAGCACAACCACCCATTTTTCTGTATATAAGCCTTACAAATCGGCGAGGTTTTTGTTTGCAGACGACACAGCAAGCACTCTCGATGGGAAACAAAATGGCTGACGAGTCAGCTCCTAGTTACAGTAGCCTTAGGAGAGACTAGCCCGTCTTTTCCAAACTCACTCCCTACCTGAGTGGATCGTTCCATTTCTCTTGCGGGTGGGGAAAGAATGAGTATCATTTTCAAATTTTGAAATAGTGGCGCCATCTACTTATTTCAGATTGAAATAGAATATGAAGTATTTTATAAACGTTAAAAACATTTTTTAGTCAATATCGTTTAGTTACTTTTTGAGTTACATTTGTTTTGTTCAAACGATACTTTAAGCATGTTTCTTATTATAAAATTCTAAAATCTCAACTTTTTAAACATAACTAAAAAGAACAAATAAATAAAGTATTATGATTTAACGAATCTGAACTTTGTTCTTTCACTTTTTTTGAAGCAAATCTTTAATGTTTCTTTAAATAATGTCCCAAAAACAGTTAACGACACCAAAAAAAAAAAAAAAGTTGCGACTATAATGAATTTATGAATGCATATTTCGATTCATCTTTGTATTAGATACATTTTACTACAATATATATAATTAAAAATTTTGCTGATAGAATTTGTCCAAACTCACTATTAAAAATTTAATATTTCTTATAAACACGCGCACAAAAATTATCTCATTATCGTCTGTCAATAATTATTTAGGTAGTGAAAACTCATTTTGCAGTTAGGAATAATATAAAAGAACGTTCTTTATGACATACACGATTGTACCATGGAATGAATGAAGTATTTGTCAAATATTCGGTCAATTTTTATCAGTTGCTTGGGTAATGCCAAATAGTAAAAATTTAAGAGTATTCAAGATGATGAAATTTCTAGAGAATTTAAAATATTTGAATCCATAAAATACAACTGTATTCTGTGTTTAAGTTAGAAAAAAAATATAAAAAAACACACACATAAAATCAATACACAGTAAAAGTTAGCTGTAATGGTCAATGTCATGCTTTGTGGGCATATCACACGAAGCGAAATCCCTTCAACTTTGCTGCAACTTTAAATAAGAATGACTACTAAAAATCAAAATAATGACTGATGCGCTGACGCTAAGTTCCAGAGCATGCGCAGTGCAGTCCTTTGCTTGGGAGTGAAGAGATGAAAAACCCACCCTTCCCTACCCGCAAGAGAAATGGAACGATCCACTCCGGTAAGGAGGGAGTTTGGAAAAGAAGGGCTAGTCTTGGGAGAGCATTCTCACTCTACATAACTCATTCCCGTTCTGACTGGGAAGTTAAACGGACGTGCTACGATGACGCGCTCTAAGGCCTCGAACCCCAAGCAGAATAAACCCTCCGCAGGAGCGGAGAAGAGGAATGCGCTACCACATGGTAGCAAGAAGGAAGATGGCATTATTTACACGGACCCGACTGGCAAAAAATACATCGTTACCACTGCTAAGGATGGTACAAAACGCTATCGAAGTGCAACCGACAGTACTCTAAACTTTGGCAGAAAATCCGTAAAGGATTGGTCGGAGCAGAGCTCCCCGTCTGATGTCGAAGAAATGGATGATGAACCGGTATCTGAATCGCCACTCTCTTATAGTGAGGTGACCGATATACTGAATATGGGGCACAGCGCCCTGCACTCAACCGAATATCAAGACGCCATTGGCCCGGAGCACGTGGCGACCATCAAGAATCACTATGACTGGAGAGAGGACGGAACTAAGGATGAAGCTTTCGCGGAGTCCCTGGTGAGAATCCTTTCCCATATTCCCTACTTTAACGCTACGCTCAGTCCGTACGTTACTAAACTGGAAGAATCAGCTCTTCCCTTCAACTCTCCCAAGAGAACTTGTAGGTCTCCCACCCCCCAGGTGGTAGCTCCGGTAAATACTGTGAACCAATTTGAGCCCCTGGCTCAGGTCACCACCCCCTCTGAAATTACGATGGAAACATCCACCCCCCCTCAGGTGGGTCTCCCCCCTTTGGTTGTAACAACCCCCCCTGACTATTTTGACTTCGTTAAAGAAGTCAATTCCATTTGCAAAGACTTCAAAATTAGAAACTCCGCTAAGAGCAATGAATGCACAATCCACATTAACGACCCAACTGAAAGGAACTCACTCATTGAGCACCTTAAAGCTAGGAAAATTGAATTCTATTCCAAAAGGGCCAGAGGGCCGAAACTCCAGAAATATGTGTTGAAGGGCCTACCCTCCAGCACTAACACAGAGGACCTTGCGTCTGAGCTCCGTAATCTTAAATTTAACCTTTTCAAAATTAACCAAATGTCCAGAAGGGATAAAACCCCCCTTCCGTTATTCCAAATCCAACTTATTGATTGTGAACAATCCACTAAAATTCTTCAGATCAGTACCCTCATGTTCACTAGGGTACAATTCGAAAAATACCGCAATAGAAAAGCCGTAATACAATGTTACGCCTGCCAGGGGTTTAACCACCTGGCAGTTAACTGCAACCGTAAGGTCCGCTGTGTCGTGTGTGGTGGGGAACACACCAAAGCAAATTGTCCCAGTAAAGGACAGGCCCGGTGCTCAAACTGCGGCGAAAACCATGCAGCCTCCTATCGGGGCTGCAGGGCTTTCCCCAGACCTAAGATTAGCCTTGACAGGCCTATATTTAAGAGAAATAATATTAGGGAAGGATTATCCTTCGCTGGAGCTACTGCCAGGAACACTTCAAGTGCCCCCCCTGATCCATCCCCTACCCACCCTCCTATGGAGGCTTTTAATATTAAAGAAATTTTGACAATTGTCCAGGAAATTAATCAACTCTTTGACGTTAGGAAAATTTTCAATAAAATCAAAAATGCTCTGCCCTCCATTAAAAATGCCCCAAGTAATGCTGATAAGCTCTTTGCACTTGCCCAGATCTTTTTCGATCTGGACTAAGCCTGGACTGTTTGCCCATGCCGCCATGTATCCTTTCTCTCCCCCCTAAGTTCTCTGTTTAACTTTCCCCTGCAATGTTCCTACTTTCGATCTCCCTCGGATTCTCCCAGGGATCTCTCAGCCAATCACTGATTGGCGTTTACAGCAGCTAACCGCTCCCTTCGGGAGCGCATTTTCACCAACGTTCGACTAGGGAGGTAGAGGCCTTCGGCCTAGGTACTCCCGAGGGACAAATTTTAGATTTCGTCCTCTACATAACTACTGCGAGATAAAGGGCTTCGCCCTAGGTGCTCGGTAGGAGCTTTAGTTTTAGATTTCAACAGAAATCCATTGCCATTATCGTCACTTCGACTATTTGCTCATTTGGGTTCCGTCTCACATGATTTGAAGTCCGAAAAATTGCCTAATTCCAGCATTTCATAAGTGTTCGTGTTAAATACAAAGCGCATTTCTGCTCTAAAACTTATTTCTTCGGATAATGTCTACTCTTTACATTACCACGGTAGATAACGGGCAGTTATACTGCTTCATTTTAAAATTGTTATTGTAAATACAGATATCAAATTAACCCATTTATGCCCAAGTTTTTTTTGTTTTTTTTTTTTCAATTTTTATCTGCTTAAAACTCAAACTTGGAATGTTTTAAATACATTTTAAGCTTCCAATAGATCACCGCTGCCATATTTATTAAGTTGTTCAATGTCCTGTTTATGGGACACTAGGCATCAGGGTTGCCAGATTTAAGAACTGTAATTACGGGACAGCCTTATGGGGGTGGGGGATTGAGAGATGAAGTCCTAAGGTTGAATTTCTAAAACCCTGACTTTAATATCAAACCTTTTTCACAAATATACATAAAGGGAAAAAAATACACAGTCATCATATGAATAAAAACTACATGTTATACCATTGCATATTTTTTTTCCCATGAATATTAGGAGGGGTAATAAAAGGTTTAACATTTACTATTGAGTAAGTTCGTATTTCCCTCTTATTAACCCTCTTTTTCCTGCAGCAGGTCAGTCATTTCGGATTTTTAAGGAGAGCAAAAAGTAAAAATTCAATGTAAATTTTCCAGAAAAAGCCACGCCCACTTATCTGTAAATACATTACTAATTTCGACAAAACCAGATGGAGGGGGCAGTTGACCACCCGCCCTGATCCCCCAAATGACGGGTTTTTCTTGGCGTGTGAAAGATATAATAGTCGCTTCTATTGATGACTAATGTTTAGTATGTTCTTTAAAAAGAAAACTAGACGTATCATTAGGGAGATTTGAATACGTGAAAAATAAGTTTAATGAGTCATTAAAAAATGTTGATTATAATAGAGTAGTCGTAAAATTAAACTTAACTACTTAAACTAACTATAAGAACTTAGCCTCAAAAAGTAAAAAAAATCAATATTCAATACCTTTAGAGGGGAAAAATGTAGTTTTTTTTCAATAATTATAACATAATTATTCTAATATAATGTCGGAAAATTCTCTCTCTCTTTTTTTGAAATTATATTTACTACTTGATTTTAATGCTGCCATTATTCTTCCTGAGTTTTGCTGTGTCTTTAATTTGCCATAAAGCTCATTGCAAATCACATTACCGCCGTTCATTGTAAAAATTATGGGTCTTCATATTTTTAAAATGTGTATTTGTTTTCTAAATCGAATATTAAGTTAAATCTTTTAGTATAAAAGGAAAGCAAAGCAAATTTCAAAAGATAAATATTTCGTGACTAATAGTAGCTGAACACATATTTCTTTTATAAGGAAAAATTTGAGAAGAACGTAGTATATAATAAGGCATACTAAAATCATTTACAATGAGCTACAAACTTTTACAATGAACGACATGTTTGTTGAATTGACTGTCCCAATGACTCCTTCATGAACATTACACTACAGAACAGAGAAACATTACGATTAAATCAATTTTCTTACCACTCTATTTCCCATTTTTTGTTTTACTTTATTTTTTCTGAAAATATTGTTTCGTTTTGCAAAATGTTGCCCCTAGCTTAGAATACGGGACTTTAGCCGTCCAGTATCAAGGTTCCAAGGGACACGGAACTATTTTTCAAAAAACGGGACTGTCCCTTGAAATCCGGGACGTCTGGCAACCCTGCTAGGCATATATATGAGCAAATGAGCATGATTATACAAAAAAGGTATAATCATTTTTGCAAACTAACATTACGGAAGACTTCTGTGATCTATTTTAAGCAAATCATTTTAAAATAGTTTAACTTTATGAAAAATAAGTTTGCAAAAAACACCATCTTTCTGCGACTACCCATGCTGTATCGTTGTTTGACTCATTTACCTAAAAATAACTGTCAATAAATGAACTCTAATGTTCATCTAGCGGCTTCATATGTTTTTCTCGAGAAGAAGGAATACTCGACTTGGGAAAAACAGCTGAAGTAAAAGGATACACGTGATGCAGGTCTTTGACTGCAGTAACTAACAAGCGTCCTGTTTTCAGGCTACTGGGCATAAATGGGCTAAGTATGTGCTAACATGGTCGAGAAGACTACTTCTCAGTGGCGAGATTCAGAAGAAAAAGAAAATAAAAAAAATAGGCGTTATATTTACTACTGTTAATTCTGGCGAATTTAAAAGAAGAATAACCGTCAGCAAGTCTATGGAACAACAATAAATATAAAATCAATAATTTTGGGACAATTTTTAGCTGAACAAACCCAAAATAATCTTTGTGCATAATTTTTCAGTTGATTATATTAAATGGAGGAGCTGAAAGTCATATATTTTAATCGCATTACTCTAGCACTCTTTAAGAAATTATTACATATTCAGTTGAGTAAAATATAAAAGACTCAATTTTTAAAAATATTCTTATACAATACAACAATTTAATAAAAGCAAATAAAAACTATAGTAGAGAAATAAGGGGAAAGTGAAATTTTTATAAATCGCCTGTTTCAACTATTATTACTGCGCAATTAAAATGTTTATTTCTTTATTTACTTATTTTATTTTGTTCAAAAATAACTTTTGAGAGAAATAAAGTTTGAGACATATTTCAAAATGTAGAAATGGTATTAAGAATATTATTTAACTTCATGGTACAGGATGTGTAGCAAAGGACTACCTTGTCTCAAAATTTAACATCTTGAAAACAACTGACCATTTTGAAATGAAACAAACTTTGTATTTGTTGAGAGAACTGGTAAAACCATTAATTACGGTTAAATTTTGAAGTAATTAGAGTTTTTTTACCGAACACTGTGTAAAAAGCTTTTTGAATGTACAAAACGTGTTTCTGTAGCAACAAGCTCGGTTTTTTTTTTTTTTTTTGGAGATGCTCTGAAGAAACTATTGATCGGATAATTGATGTGTGGTGCGGGAAATCCAAGAAGGTATTTTTTGTGAATGACAATACAAAATCAGACTAAAATGTGTTATTTATCTGGGATTATTTTCAAAAAAAAACTACGTTTCTATTTTTGAAAAAATAAAAACAGCAGTGTTATATATTCAAGGGTGAACTGAACACTCACGAAAGAAACATTTCTTAACTATTTGAATTGAGAGAAGCCTCAGTTCAAATTGCACGCTAAGCAAAGACAATGTCAACGCAAAATTAACTATCGGCAGGAAGTTGAGATGAAGCACTAAATAATGATTTGAATGGAGGAAAATCTTTAAAAAAATTAGAGATTGAATGTAAAAGTTTCAACTAAAATTGGAATAAAAAAAGAACTACCTGTCAGATTTTTTTCTAGTTGGTCTCTTGATGTGCCCCGTGAGGACACAAACACACTTTGAAATTTTTTAGCGAAATCCGACGGGTAGTTTTTGAGTCTATAAAGGACAAACATAGGATACTTACATAGGTACAAAGTATATACATAGATACATACATTCATATTTACAAATAAGGAATTGCTTTTGAGTAGAATCGATCAAATTTCACGGATTCAACAAGGTATTTTATGCATGTTTTCCCTTAAATCGTAAATCAGCGGGTACTCTGTTCTTGAAAAGTCAGTTTCAAGCATGCTAAAACGCTGGGGGATTATTTTTGCGATTTCTGCTTTTCTACGTTCAGTTTTCAAAAAAATAATTTCGAATAAAAAATTGACGATTTTACTCAGTGAGCAATATTTGATTGAATAAATCCTATATTCTACTTATTTCTCGCCACACAAAAAAAAGCTACCAGTATAATTTATTATCAAGACTAAGTAATTTTTCATACGGCGGTTTTCGGAAACTGATACAGATAGTAAATTGGACTAGCCAAAACAACATTATTCCACCTGAACAATTTGGATTCCGCCCTAAACACTCCACCACCCATCAATTACTAAGAGTTGTGGAATCCATCAGAGATGCACATTACAACTACAGACAGTCAGTAGCCCTCTTCTTAGACATAGCTAAGGCTTTTGATAACGTTTGGGTACCTGGTCTCATCTACAAACTTATTCACCTTGGGGCCCCTTTAAGCACTTATACACATTCTTACCTTGCATACCTTGTTGGTAGGCATTTTGTCGTTCGTGTCAAAAACACAAACTCAACAAAACGGCCAATAATGGCTGGCGTCCCGCAAGGGTCGCTGCTCGGTCCGTTATTGTATAATATTTACACGAGCGACATGCCAAAACACCCCTCAACAAGTATTTCCTGCTACGCAGACGATACAGCAATCCTAGCTCAAGACCGCTCATTTGTTGGAGCGCTCTACACACTACAAGAACACCTGCATACCCTCGAAGCTTGGCTTAAAATCTGGAAAATAAAAGTCAACGCAGAAAAATGTAAAGCAATAAATTTCTTCCACAATTAAATCCCCCCCCCCCCACACACACACACTTGATCTCACCTTCATGGGGAAAACCATACTCTGGACCACAAATTATAAATATTTGGGCATCTCATTAGATCTAAACCTTACATGGAATCTTCACATTCGTGAAATCCACCAAAGATATAAAATTCGCAAAATTCAACTTCATTCCTTAATAAACAGGCGCTCCTGCCTAAACATTGATAATAAATTACTGATCTACAAGTTATATATAAGACCATTACTGACCTACGCGTACCCCATTTGGTGCATGACAGCAGTCACCAATTTCCAAATTTTATCGTCAAGCCAGCACATAATGTTCAGGCAAATCACTAATTCCCCCTGGTTTATTCGGAACGAAGCCATAGAGAGTGAACTGCACATTCGCTCTCTCAAATTCTTCATGTTTAAACTTTCGCAAAAATTCTATAACAAAATCCAGTTTGTGGAAAATTCGCTCCTTAATGAGCTACTCGCTTACGATCACAGCGATCCGATACACAGGCGAAGACCAAGAGCTGTCCTAAATTTTTATCCAGCACCCTTTCAGCAATAATGTAAATTTTTTCCCTTTTTATATTTTTATTACGTCACCCCTTTAATTTAACTGTTAAATCTTAATTATCTGTTACCCGAAGCTCAGACTGAAGTGTAATACCCATTTTTTCTCCCTTGGTTAGAAGAGGATCTGGCACCTTCCCTCTCTTGGCGCTAGGCGGCGCCACGTCTCGGAACAACATCGCCGGCTAAACAACCGACCAATCTCGGATCGCCACTGCTTCCCTGGGCTTGCCCAATCAGCCTTCACTTTCCTCCTACGAATTCTCATCTTACCCCTCATCAAAGTCAGCTCCACAAGACAACTCTACACAGGAGATTACAGGCTAAACGCCTAAGCGCTGCCTAATCATCCCATTGTCATTGCCATACAGATAGTAGATTCTTGTCAGTAGCCTTTTCCTGTACGCCTCTCTCAGAGCAGACGCTCAGAGCAGGTGACGAAGTTGCAGTGGATCCCCGCGTTTCTTGTCTTGAGTCTCAATTTAGTGTAATGAGAATATGCAGTGTGGTTCAGAACTCTAAGGGAAAGCTTCAAGTGGAGATATAACACATCAAGACAAACAATACTAAATGGTAAAGTAAGGGTCCTAAACGATTTCCGAAGGAGATAAGTGCCATAACAGTTTTATATCCAAAATTTCAAATGGATGTTTCAACAGGAAACATTTGGACGATTCTTTTGCAGTTTTCACTAAAATTTCTTGAAAATAAATAATAAAGTTCAAAAAATGCCGGTAGAGGGCGCTTTAGATTTTGGAGTTAAAAACAACGACTATATGCTGATTTTTTTGGATTTTATAAACTGATTTCAAAAGTTTCTAAAATTTAAATTTTGAGCCCGAAATCAGAACCGTTGGGAATGATTAAGCAGCGCAATAATTGGACCAAACGTCATAACGTGGGTTTTTCTTATTCGAACGTGTCGTATTATTTTTTAAAAATATTAAAGTCATCTGCGTTGCAATAATGGGAAAATAAAATCGAATGCACACTTTTGTAAGTTGCTAAAAAAAATCGGGCAAAATGTTTTTTATTTTTTCAGTTTTTTTTACAATTAAATATTGATAGGTTTTTCAACCGATACAGCCCCCGTTGCTACTAATGGAAGGACTATGCTAAATGTGTATACAAATTTACAAGAGTTTAGAGGAACAAAGCGTAGGAAATAGCAGAGCGAGGGACCTGCCCCACGCTCTGTACTGACTTCGTACCGGCAGTGGGCAAGGAAGAGACCTACTGTTAGGGCTAATCCTAACATAGTAGGAGTCTTGCGGAGCGCCTCACCAGCAAGCCTTTTCTTGCCATCAGGGGTGGAGAGAGTCGCTAAAAACGAGAAGGTCATAGGCCTCAGGATGAGGCCAAGCCTAGTCACAAGCCGCTAGATGGGCAGGGGCTAGTATGGGAGCTTTCCATTCCCATTAAAGTTACTCCTCCGAGAACCGAGGGAATAGGTGATATGCGTGCATGGTATCAGATGGAAACCTGGTACCTGCCGTGGTAGAAGGTGTAATGAACTTGATCATGAGTTAGTATGTAGGGTGTTTCTCAAGCCTGGTGAAAAAGTTTGTGGATGTATCCATGATGTAGGAGCAGGGGCTCCCCGAGCTTAAATTTTTGGGAGTGCGAAATTTCTGAATTTGCCGCATGAAATTCCGAAATGTGCCGAATCAGAAAAGACGAGCGCACACGCGGACCTTATACAGTTATTTTATGAGAAAAGACAATAGGTATCACTAAAAACAAAACGAGCATTCAACAATTTTTCTTCAGATGATTGACAAGTATTTGAAATTTGATGAATTACAACGGGAATGTATTTTGGACAGTCAAAACGATTGATTGGATAATTTATAAATTTTTGTTACATACATAAAAATAGAACAAAACGTATTTACTGCATGACATATCATAAAATATTGCATGTTTTACAAATTAAAGCATGTTGATCATCTGACAGATTTTTACAACAACCGAATTACGTTCTATTAATCGGGTCTTCTTATTTTCAAAGGCTACAAATGTATATAAAACAAGAAGATTGCAGCTACTTACGCAATGTACATGTACAAATAAACACAAAATATTGCAATGCTATTCCTGAATTTGCCGAATCGTCAGTTCGAATTTGCCGAATGATAAAAAACTTTTGGGAGGTCCAAGTGACCTTCCGCGACCTCCCTTCAGGGCTCCTGTGGGACTGATAACTTGATACCTTCAAGGTTAGCATAGCTCTGAAGAATTTTGTTGGAGACATAAACGACAATGGGCAGCACTGCGTAGTACGTATTTAAATCAGCTTTGTGAAGTGAATCTCACCACTTTAAGATTAATGTCTAATTTCTTTCAATTTTTTCTTACATCAAAGATTTCATGATAGATTGCCGAAAGGTGAATAGTTTTTTGACCGAACACTGTGTAAAAAGCTTTTCGAATGTATAAAACGTGCTTCTGTAGCAACAAGCTCGTTTTTCGCAGATGCTCTGAAGAAACTATTGATCGGATATTTGGTTTGTGGTGCAGAGAGTTTGTCACTGCAGTTAGGTACAGGGTGTCCAGCAAAGGACTCCCTAATTTCAAACTTGAATATCTCGAAAACAAATGGCTATTTTGGAATCTTAACAAACGGTATATTTGTTGTGAAAACCGTATCCTCGGAAATATGAGAAATTTGTAACAAACAGTGCCAACGGGTAGCGCTGCTCGATGTAATTGCAATTCGAGTACCTATAAATAGTGTTCCGAAGGCTGGATGATTCCTTTCTACCGTTGAAACGCGAAAGGAGTTTTAAACAAACAAAACAATTGAAAAAGTTTAGTGTTTCACAGGAATTTCACAGGTTGACCACAGTCCTAAGGCATCAAATAGAAGCTTCCGAAGACAGTAAACGTTGGACAGTGACCTAGACTGTAAATTTCCAGTATCAGAGAAATGAACCAGATGCTCAATTGTATAGTTTGTTTAACCTATTAATGCCTAGCGTCCCTTTTTAGGGACAGTCCAAAAAAGGGTCTGAATTTCCCCAAAATGAACATTTCAACGAAATAATAGTGTTCAATTAGTACCTTGGTATTGTTTCAATTCGTTATTAACAGATTGCAGCACATAACCATTGTAAAGTGTATTCTGTAGCAGTTTTAATATGATCTTTATCAAAAATTACATCGTTCACAATCTCAAGAAAAAAAGCTAAGTTTTCAAAGTTATTCCCAGCTTCCCAGTTTATGTTAATTGCTGTTTTTATTTCTTCTTATAAAATGTCTTTTTAAATATTATATTGTAGGCAGAAAAAATTTTTAGTAAAAAAGTATGTACTCTCTGGGGCCTATCATAACTTTTAAGGGACAATTTTTTTTTCCGAAATAAAACAATTATTTTTTACATAATAAATATATTTTTTTATTTTTCCTGTCCATTAAACACTTTATAACCAGAATACAAAATATCTTTGGAAAACAAAATGTCAAGCATTAATGGGTTAAAACGGCATTCACGTGTCAAGCTAGAAATAATCGTTCCACTATTTATATCTGCTGGTCTCTCACAATTCCGTGGTCGTTTCTTTTACTGTGGAGGTATACTGAACGCAGAAAAATGTGGATGCGCTATTGGTCGATTTCACAGCTTTTGAAGATATTTTTTACATTTAATTTCAGACACTTTAGCAGTGTTTTTATTGTTAGTGTTGTGTTATTGTTTTTTTAGCGCTCGTGTACTCTAGTATCGTATTTTGGCCTATTTTCGAGAATACGAGGTTTCCGTATCCGCTCTATGCCACGGATAAATCGGGTATAAATTATAATCGTATTGCAATTGCAGCGTACAGCGCCACCTTTTGGTACCTTATGTTACTAATTTCTACAAATTGTGGCACGATTTTTGCTGCTTTCACAATAAACATTCCGTTTGCTCAGAACCCTGACAAATCGTTTTCAAATGTGTTTGAATGAGGAT